>JZLH01S0029068.1:22445-37566 GCA_001188425.1 Eucidaris tribuloides | reverse complement strand
GATGGGCGTTTCATATAGAATTATACTGGCTAAAGGAGGGTGAGGGAGAACCCTTGGAAACCTTTATTTGCTATGTTTAAACATGTCATATTGTGGCCCACTTTGTTCAAAATCTGAAAGCCTCAGCATTTACGATTTTGCTGGAGAAGGCATTTGCTGATCACAGTTTTGAAGTGGTGTTCGTTGTAATATTACCAGATACGTGCCGTCTCTTCAGTTTCACGGAGATCTTTACGAAATAACATAGATGTAGGCCCCAGGCTTAAAAGTCTGTGATGAAACCATCATACATATTGGTGCAGCCAGAATGTTTCCCCTCATACATAATCAACACCACAGCAGTAGTGTGTAGTATCTTGTAACGTTAGGAATACTTCACTAATCTTTCTTCTTCCATCCGTCTTCCATGTCAGTATATCTGCGTTGAAGAGATATTGACTCAGTATAATCTTAAGGCATTGTATAACAATGTTTCCAGTTTAAAAAATCTGAGCTACATGATTCCTATGCTACCAGTGTCTCTGATACGTCTAAAAACAAAGCCCTGATAACATTGCAGTTTGAATTAAAACGATCATTAAGTGCTTTAAAACAGTGAAAATCATTGAGAGACCATTCCCTTTTCCCCATGACTGCTGTGTTGCAGAATTTCCTATCGCCGAGATTTTATTAATGTGCCAATTTGTATCTGCACATATTGTACTCGTGACACGCATACTGCTGTTCGAACTTTTGTTTTCTGGGGTGTTTACTTGTCCATTAGAACACTGTCGAATAAACGTATCCAGTATGTACATGTATGGCAAAGTGTGTGTGTGTTGGGGTGGGGAGGGGTCATTTACATTTTTCACATGAATTGATCTCTGGGAAATGGAACTATTTCAAAGTGTGCAATTTCCAGGGCATAACTAGAAAATTATTGTAATTCCATCTGAAAATGAAATATGGGAACAATTCAAAACTATACTAGCATTTAATGATTTTTGTTTTCTCACAGATATGATACAGTTTATATGCATAGTAAAACAAACTGATTGTTTTGATGTTATCAAAATATCAAACTAGTTGTCAGGAGTTGATTTGAATGGGGTGGGGTTTTCTTTCAATTAAAAAATGTTTGAAAGACAAAAACAAGTTTCTCATATCTTTAATCTTGGGCAATAGAAAAAAGGGGGATGGGGTCCATATCAGAATATATCACTGGTAAAGGAGGGTGAGGGGAACCCTTGGAAACCCTTTATTTGCCTATGTTTAAACATGTCATATTGTGGCCCACTTTCTTCAAAATTCTGAAAGCCTCAGATTACGATTTTGCTGGAGAAGGCATTTGCTGATCAAGTTTTGAAGTGGTGTTCGTGTAATATTACCAGATACGTGCCGTCTCTTCAGTTTCACGGAGATCTTTACGAAATAACATAGATGTAGGCCCCAGGCTTAAAAGCTTGTGATGAAACCATCATACATATTGGTGCAGCCAGAATGTTTCCCCTCATACATAATCAACACCACAGCAGTAGTGTGTAGTATCTTGTAACGTTAGGATACTTCACCTAATCTTTCTCTTCCATCCGTCTTTCCATGTCAGTATTATCCTGCCGTTGAAGAGATATTGACTCAGTATAATCTTAAAGGCATTGTATAACAATGTTTCCAGTTTAAAAAATCTGAGCTACATGATTCCCTATGCTACCAGTGTCTCTGATACGGTCTAAAAACAAAGCCCTGATAACATTGCAGTTTGAATTAAAATGATCATTAAGTGCTTTAAAACAGTGAAAATCATTGAGAGACCATTCCAGCTTTTCCCCATAGACTGCTGTGTTGCAGAATTTCCTATCGGCCGAGATTTTATTAATGTGCCAATTTGTATCTGCACATATTGTACTCGTGACAGCATACTGCTGTTCGAACTTTTGTATTCTGGGGTGTTTACTTGTCCATTAGAACACTGTCAGATATGTCAAATAGCAAAGTTCGACAATTTTTTAAACCGGTCTTCCACAGTGTTATAGCATCTTTAAGATGTACATGTACTATACTGGGATTTCTTTCCCATTCCACCATCACACTTTTCACATTGTACTCTTGAAATATACAGTGACTGGAATTTGATGAATGTTTAAAGGGTGCATTCTTGATTGCCTGTAATATACATGTCTAAAATAAACTCTCGAGTTCATCAGATGGCTAGTTCTGGGCAGAATTTATTGTACAATGTACAGAAATCACTTGTCAAAATCACTACATTTTTTTATAACCAGGCCCATTTTCACAAGGCTTATTGTGAATGACAAATGACAAAAATCAAATACAAATAACCACCTTTTTTTTAGGACAGGATTTCAGTAGCTTATAACGAACTACTGTCATTAGTCGATGACAATTTTTTTCAACACCCCAACCCACAAGGTTTTATCTTAAAAAGTCATCACATTCTGAAGACATGCTATTGACTTTATATTGTGTTTGAATCTGTACTATATGATTGTTAACTGTACATGTACTAGGCCTGTTATTGTTGAGAAATTCGTTACCGATATATCGCTAACAAAATCCTTACCGATAGATAATTATCGATAATTATTGCCGAAAAATAAGCGGAATTAACTAACCACCAAAATAGTACAAAAGTCATGAGTTTATTTTTGAGCTGTGGACATTAATGGCGCCCCAAATTACGCTAGAAATAAAAGTCTGCAGTTTGTTTTTGAGCCATGGACATTCATGGAACTAATGTTTAGCTTCGTATTACATGTACGCTAGAAACAAAAGTCGGCAGATTGTTTTTGAGCCACAGACATTAATATAAGCGCCATTAATGTCCGCGGCTCAAAAACAAACTGCCGACTTTTATTTCTAGTGAAGTACGGAGCTAGATAACTGTCGGCTATCGTTAACACAGATTCACTATCGATATATCACCAAGACGCAAAATCAGCCGATTATCAATAGTACTATCAAGAGCATATCGATAACACCCTTAACATGTACATGGAGTGTGTGTGTGTTATACAGTGAGCAAACTCTGCAGACACTCATAATGTTGATGTGCAGCAGCGGCCAAGATGGATGATCACTCCAAAATACAAAATGCAGGAAATGTGATTGGGTCAAAAAGCTAATGTATTATTGATGAGCTGATCACCAGTTAATCAATAATAAAAATGATGGTTTATGCAGAAAAAAAATACAACTACTGCAATTGTAATGAATAACATATTACATACTTTGTAACATACATATAACCAATAGCGCACAAACCTGGTAAGAGCAAACATTGAATTAGTCTAATTTTACCAAATTAAATGTTGCATTTTGAACAAGTCATCCAGGGTAGCAAATGCACAGGTGACTCTAGTGTACTTCAATGATAGATATATTCCTAGGTTCATGTATACATGTACACTTGCCTGTAGCTATGCCAACCATTAATTGGGGAGAATGATTATCATACATCAGGATACTAAGGGTGAGGAGGGTGAAAGGGGGGGGGGGGCTAGATAATAAGAATCACTCTAAGAAGTGGGAGACTGACAATCGGAATATTCAAGGGACGGAAAGGCTAACTGAAGATGGAGTACTCAGTCTTGATTTCTACATACAGATCTACATTCTGTTGGTTTTCCCCGATTCCAAGAAATGTCAACTTTAACAAAAGGGACACTCTAGGATGCTAGTATAGGGATGAAGATCCATGCTGGTGGAATTATATACATTGTATGTGTATCACAAGAATCACAAAAATGGGACCCTCCTTGAAGGCTGTGTGCCCCCTTAAAATTCCTAGTACATGTTTTAATGTGCCCCCACTGAAAGGAGTCCTGGTTATGCCACTAATGCATGCATTCTGTACATAAGGATATAGTGGAGAAGCATACCTGTCAACCAGTACGGATTTTTTCAGCGCAGTTATGGTCTTTTTACAGTTATTAGGCGGTACGGTAAACACTAAAAATGTTACATAATAAAAAAATGAGACTAGAGTGCTAATGAGAGAAATATTTCAAACAGCTGAACCAGAAGTTTTCTTATGAGAAAAAGCATGAATAAAACAAACCTTTTGTTCCGACACTCACCAGTGAATGTAAACACGGCATTTCCATTACAATTTGGGCATTGTTAAAGCCACTATAGTATTCAAGGCATTTGGTTCAGTAGTTCCATTTATTTTGGTCATTCATGTTCTATTCTTATTAATAATTAGGTTGTGTTTTTTTTTTTGTTGAATGCACCGCCTAAAAACTGTAAAAAGACCAGAACTGCCCTGGAAAAATTTGTACTGGTTGGCAGGTATGGAGAAGAGCCATGGGGTACACATGATGTACATTACTGAGAGCAGAGAATTAGGCCTACTTTTTAGGCATAATTAGTAGGATTGAAACATGCATTTTGAAGAAGGAGAGATGAATGTGGGTGGGGTGTGGGGGTGGGGGTATAGTACATATGGTTATTCAGGGAGTAACTTCATTGAACTTCCTTTAATGAGTTGTATCAGCAACACCCACATGTCAAGATTATTTTTACGAAAACTTAATACTATATCATATTCATGGATGTGTTTCTCCAACTAGTCAACTGTACCAGACAGTGATTCATGTAATAGCAATCATAGTCCAAGAATGAGAGAGTATGTGTTTGTGTGTGATTACCGGTTTGTCTGTGTTGTGTACACATTTATATGAACAGAAAGTAATAATGTATGCAATCTGTTCTGAGTCGACTACCTTACAGACGAGACAGGATGTACATGCACATGTAGGACAACAATGAAACACAATGACATGCAGACTTTACACATTGGAATACATGAAATTGCTGCTACAACCACTTGTATGGTATTCATAAGAGACAGGTGATAAACACTGTATCACTAGTTCCCCACATGCCACTGTAAACAATGCCTGATTTATCTAGTACAGCAGACTAATTGAATATGCATGTAAAGCCTGTACATTATTAAATTATTTCAGACTCGTCACATCTCCTAAATCATCAACAATCTAACATATGGCAAAACATTTTGCTATTTACATTATTCAAATTACTTCTCCTTCTCTCCCTCAATCTCAATCCCCCCCCTCCCCCGCTCCCCTCCTCCTGCTCCACCTCCTCCTCCTCCTATTTGTACACGCTGGCTTTAAAGGGCAGTGACACGATTGGGAGAAATAAAAAATGCCTCTGGAACAAAACTGGTTGAAAGATATACCAGTCTATACACTAGCTCCTGGCTGGAAGGATTTGCCTTAAATTTGTTTACTTAAGGAGAATCAAGCATGAACATACCAACACTTTATTTCTCTTGTGCCCCGAGAGAAATTGATCCCATAGAAAGCTACACAACAGTTTTGTCTGTCATAAGGCAAACTGATGGAAGTTGTTTTAAAAGGAATCAACTTTTGACTAGAAATCTCCACAGTAGAATCCTTGCAGTTTACTTGATTCTAGAATAGTTTTACCCCAACGTGAGGACTACCCCAATCATGTCATTTACCTTTAAGTATCCCACACAATTTTCCAATTTATTTTGTCTTGTGATGTACACTGTACTAGTGTACTAGTACTACTACATACATTTTAAACTGTACTTCCATCACACTTCGTACACACTAATGATTATCAATACAGCAACTTCGCTAATCATGTATGTGTACCTATTACATTGTATTTCACTATACTGAATTAAACCTGTTAATACTCATACACTTCTTCCACAGACACGAATTACAAAGAATAACAGCCATCTTTTTTTTGAAGCAATGCAGTCCCACCCCCACCGAGCCCCCAACTCAACTGCAGACAGTCACAATCATAAAACCACAAAGGAAGCTTCCTTTGTGAAAAGGCTTCCTTAATCTTAACTCACATTCAAATGACTCCGGGGAAAGAGAATGCACACAAATCCTTCTTCCTTCCACTGTCCTATACAGTTAGACACGGAAGAGATCTCCATATGCGCAAGCCTAATTGTTAGTCATTTGAAGGCTCAATAGAAGTGAAAGGGAGACCCTATTAAGGCACAAATTAGGTACAGTACAGCCAAGAATTCTTTTCGACACCATTACACCATTCGCTTTTTGATAGACAGAGATAACCATCTATTCTGGGGAATTATTTATCAAAAATGACTTTTTCTACATGTATTGAGGTCATTGGAGCCAGACATAGACCACAGGAGTACAGAGGGACTGAAGCTTTTGGTCTAGCTTATAGCAGGTTTGGCGAATGGTGTAATGGTGTCGAAAAGAATTCTAGGCGGGTCTGTAGCCCAATGACCCATATCTTGCCCTGCTCGGTTTATTATCGTCTTCCTCTCAAGAAATTAACCCATTGTAGACTAAGTACCAGTTAACTCGTGTTGGAGTCTATGGAAAATGTGTGTTATAGTGAAATCAAATCGTCTCCAATGGGTTAAAGCCCAAATTTAGTTTTGGGGATTTTTTTATTTGAAAGCTTTATGCCCAAAGGTCATATCACACCAATAACAGATTCTGAATATCTTTCATTTGTTTAAATATTAATTAATGAAAAATCTCAGAGGGAGGGGGGGGGGGGACGACAGAGATTACGGGGTACCCCCAAGATTTTCAACTATATGTTACATTATAGCATCCAAAGGGTTAATGCATGTAAGGTGTTAAGGTTATCTGAGTTATACCTCATCACAAAGAGTAGAGTCTGCTCTTCCCAAATAGGTAAAACTCGGATAAACTTAACACCTTATTAACCCTTTGGATGCTATAATGTAAAATATAGTCGAAAATCTTGGGGGTACCCCATAATCTCAGGGTCCCCCATTAATTAATTTTTTAAAAAATGAAAGATATTCAGAATCTGTCATTGGTGTGATATGACCTTTGGGCATAAAGCTTTCAAATAAAAAAAAATCCCCAAAACTAAACTTGGGCTTTAAAACCAAAACAGTGCTTCAATGTAATGTAACAGTACTTGCTCTTCAAAGAGTAAACACTCCCACTTATAGCTAATTACTGCACATAGTTAAAATAAACGGTGGGGTTCACCCTTGATTCTCCTCTTCTACCAGCTAAAAATGGTAATACACATACAAATTCATTTTTAACTCTTCTTTTGCTTTATTTGCCAATTCACAATGTGTTTCACTTTCCACATTGTGTTCTACACCACACACCGCCAGTGTTCTCATGAAATCAGTCTCTTCCCAATTCCAGACTTAAAAGCAGGGAATCTCATTTGAACCCCTCCTAAAGCAAAGCAAAACATCACTCGTGCCCTAGAGGCTATTTATGAAGAACATTATAAGTGAAATCTGAAGATCAGTAATTACATAGAATTTGGAAAATGCACCAAAGAATAATGGTCAGTTAGATCATTTTACATGCACAGGTAGGTCCTTGGTTGGACTTCATGCGAAACTCACTGAACTACACTTTGTGTAAATTCCAAGTAAGTAGAATCCGTAACAACATTTAAGTAACACAATTAAAAAGCATATTGTTTACCCAGGCTACTAAAAAAAAAATGTTTGGGCAACTAAATGAATGAAAACAAAAGGTTTGCTCGCCTGATTTTGCAACCAGCCAAAAAGGTTAGTGTAGAGTACTGGTGGCACAGAATGGGTTAAGTTAAAGTTGTCAGCTCAAACCTGATGGAAGAGTAAAAATCATGCCTAGAGGGTAGAAAAACAAAGTGGCTGCTACAACTAGGGTGACCAGTGGATGAAAATGTCAGAGGTTCTTGCTTACGATCCTAACAAAATCAGGTGGCCTTAGGTTTCAGTCCTAAGAGGATATTTTGCAACTTGGTAACACACTGACCATACAGGATGGTTATGAATTTATAACGGACATCAGAAACAAGCGAGGGACAGAGGTAAGTAAATGTAAATGCAAGTACAAAGCCAACAAGTAATACACAAACGAATACTTGTAAGGGTCGTGAGGGTTAATTTACTGAAATAATTATTCACATTTAATGGGGATAAATTTGTAACAAAGGTTGTTATTAATGCCGGGGGGGGGCGGGGGGGGCGTACTCAGATTTTCGGTTCGATGGGGTGTGCCGCTGAAGTCGAAAAAACCCGACGCTTTTTTAAGGGTCATTTTGACTGAAAATGGTACCTATTATTAAGGTTTTTTATTAAGAAAAATGACATTTTTTTAGCATTTTAGCGATGAAATAGGTGAAAATATCTAGTGTAAATCGTGAAATTTCAAAATCATGACCCATGTTTAAGGATTTTTTCCCCCAAAACCATACCCATGTTTAAGGATTTTTTTTTTTGCGAAAAAGTCACCTATTACAGCGGCACACTCCCGTTTACCTTACTAGGCCAAGTACCCCCCCCCCCCCCCCCCGGGTTATTAACAAGCCACATGTTTGTCCCAAAGGTCTGCCCAACACAGCAGCAACAGCATGTATGTACTGTAACAATGTGCAAGAGGGATTCCAAGTGTAGAAATGTTGCTAGGCTAGTCCCAAGGAAGAAAAATCTAAAAGTTTGAATACAGAGTAGTAGCTAACATTGTGGAGCTTCAAATTAAAAATTGTCAAACATTGCTATCTGAGCTAAATAGTAGTGTTTGAATGGACAAACACACCCTAAAAAAACAAAAGTTTGGAAATTTATGCTGCCGCTGGCAAGATATGAATAAAATTACAATTAGTGCTTGGGTTGAGTGCAAAATAGCCTAGATCTAGACACAGTAAGTGTATGGGAGGAAGTGGGCAAGTGAATCTGGTCAACTTTCACCTACTTGTAGATTTTCACTTTTTTTAAAGCACTAAATAATCATTTTGAAATATAATTTCTTCAGGGCTTCATTTTTAGACCTTATCAAAGATACTTGGATAATGGGGATTATGGAGCTCACATATTTTTAAACTGTGGTCAATGTTAGACTGTGACTTTAATGTACAAAATATACATAAAATCCCATGATTTGAAGGGAAAAAGGGGAGAAATTACTGCATTACTCTCCCACCTCCTTTACCAGGCAGGGAAATATTCTAGTCTCTTCATGGCTTTCTGACTCTTGGGGGTTTATCTGAATAATGCAGGTCAGTTACTCCCCACAGTAATTTTCCCCATGCATAATAGAGGAGCAAATTTCAGCAGGCTTGTCCTGATTATGAAATGGGGGTTCTTATTCAAACTTCCGAGTTGATGTGCGTGGGAGGTTTGAAATGTTGTTCACCTGCAAATTGATGGGCATGAGACATCAAGTTCAAAAGATTGAGAGTTAACCGTCCTTAAAAATTTGATTCTTGTAAAACAAGGATTAGGAAAATTTTCTAGCTGCGGTCTAATCTATAATCTTTACATTAACATTGGTTGAGTGTTGTACATTAAAGACACAGGGTAACATTGTGGAGCTTCAAATTAATAAAAATTGTCAAACTTTGCTATCTGAGCTACATAGTAGTGTTTGAATGGACAAGTTAACACCCTAGAATACAAAAGTTTGGAAATTTATGCTGCCAGTGGCAAGACATGAATGAATAAACAATACACGGGGCGAGTACAAAATAGCCTAGATCTTCACACAGTAAGTCTATGGGAGGAAATGGGCAGGTGAATCTGGTCAACTTACGATTTTCACTTTTTTTAAAGCACTAAATAATCATTTTGAAATACAATTTTTTCAGGGCATCATTTTTAGACCTTATCAGAGACACTGGTAGCATGGGGAATCATGAAGCTCAGATTTTTTTAACTGGCAACAATGTTATACAATGCCTTTAACAACAGTCACGGAGATGAAATTACCAGTAGTAGAAATTTGTCATAGGAAAGTGAGTTCCGACTTTCACTTTATGATTAGTAGGCAGAACAGGAGCAAATTAATTTGGTACTGAAACCACCATGGGAATTTTCCCCACTGTTTGATCTTACATGTATGGCAAAGTGATTCAAACATTCAGTTACATCATTTTAAAAGAACTCCAAAGCCAAAACTCATTTTACTTGATAAAATCTTTTACAAAAAATAGAATGTAAAATTGCCATGTACTGGTCATGTTTCATATTAGAACTTTAATTCTTATAGCATTTTAGTGACTACAAAATTAATATTTTATTAGTGATGCAACAATGATGTTCTTTGGAATTCAGCTTCGACTTGAGTTTCAAAGACAAAAGTTTGGTTCAAAACAATATATGAATGATTTAAGTAATTATGGAAGTTTGTAATTATGAATTTATGAATAACAAAATTCTAAATTGCTTAGTGTTAATGCAACGGACAACTGATTCTCAGATCTCTTAACAATTACAACATTTTCTTTTCAGTTGTAGTTCCCTTTAAGAATTCCCAGCAATACTCAAATGACACATTAAATGAGTTGTATGGAGACAAAACAAGTATTATATACCCCAAGGGTAACACCATTTGTACAATTGAAATACTCAAGTCACAGATACAATATGATTTGCCAGTCAGTCTTCCTTTAGTTGAGGAAGTCGGAAGGTCAAAAGGGTTACTTCTTATTTATGTCTGACGATGTGACTTTTTAACACTACACTACAGTATGCTATACATTCGCTTGTAGACCAACATACATATACTACTACAACACGAGTATCATACCAAAATGGATATTACAGCCAATATTCATGAATTGTTTGGGTGAGGAGTACCGTTGGTGTGGGTGACAAAATTTTGCCAACTTAGTTCCAACAACAGTTGATTTTATGGCCAATCTACTGCATAGGCCTACATACTGAGTAAGAGTTATTGCAAGAAATATATTTATTTCCAGAGGGCTTCCATAATTTAATTAGTGAATTCACAAAGAGCCCATGTTCACACTGTGGACTTGTGAACGTAGGCCCCTTGTGAATGCACCAATTCAATTGTAAATAACATCTAAACTTACTCGATGAATTCACATTACTTTGAATTTTCAAATCACAAGGTACCCACCCCTCTATTACAGATACCTACATGTACATCCACCAGCACAATGCTTTGACCTTCAAAACTCTGTAGTTATAAACCATAATTTGGGCTGTCTAATTCACGTTCATAAAAAGTAGGAAGCTAGATATTATATTTTGATTTTTTTGAAGGCTGATATTTGATAATTCCTTTGTACTGCAATTTTCTGCTCCAGTGCTTTGTCAGCGATGAATTACATAAACGCTGCATTTCCATTATAACAGATTCTAACCTGAGCATTCATTTGATGAACCATTCCAAATGCACAGTGCAAAGCAAGAATACAATACATGTATGTAAATTGTGTGGAGTTTTACCCACACGTCTCAGGACTGATTTGATTTCAGAGACCAGTGTTCTTGTCACCACCATATCAGGGGATGCTGGATGGGCACTCCACATACAGTGATGCCTATACGGAATTTTCCAGGGCAGTTCTGGTCTTATTGGAGTTACTAGGCGGTGCGTTCAACAACAAAAACGTAGATTATAATAAGAATAGAACATGAATGACCAATATAAATGAAACTTCTGAACCAAATGCCTTGGTTACTGAAGTGATTTGAATGCAATGCCCCAATTGTAATGGAAATGCCGTGTTTACATTCACTGGTGAGTGATGGAACAAAAGGTTTGTTTTATTAGTGCTTTTCCTCATAAGAAAACTTTTGGTTCTGCTGTTTCAAATATTTTTCTCATTCGCACTCTAATCTTTTTTTTTATGATGTAACCTTTTTATTATTTACCGTACTGCCTAAAAACTGTAATAACACCAGACCTCCCGGAAAAATCCGTAATGGTTGGCATCTCTGCACATATTTTGAATAAAAGTTAATTTGTGCACTCCTAAACTATAGTTTAGTTCAGTTCAGTTACATAGTGATGGGACTATGCACCTAGAATCTCCTTTTGACACTTGTATGGGTCTGGATGCTCCCAGTTATGGCAGGTGTAAATGTTAGTGTTCTCATCAACAAATGGTTTAGGCCTATACAGTGGATGACTGGATGTACATCAGAATTTATTGTACAATGGCATACGGCCTACGCGTACTGAAATTTCAAGAATGCATTCAGAGGAGTTCATTACACATGTTTTCAGGGCCACAGTAGGCAAAAGGACCTGATGTTACAACTGTGACCATGTAATTTACACCAACCCACTTTCATACTTGACCCTGCAATTAGTAGAGCAAAATATTCACATGAGTCAAGTGTTATACTACTATTATCTCGGGACATTATATCCCACATACATGTATGCCTATATATATATGCACAAGCAGCCATCCTAGCGATTTAAGAGCACTGAGTAACCATGGTGATGTTATATCTGGAGTGAGTAGGATACCAGATCAGGGAGTAAATGAGCACTGTTTTCCATTAGCCTACATGTATTTTATGATTACCCTGGAGCAAAGTGTGTCATCAGACCTTACACTTGTCACATTAAGAGAAATGCCTTAACCCATTGCCTCTGAGATTCTGAAAATCCCATAGAGTTGACACGGGGCACATTCGGTTCCCGTAGCCAACATATTAATAACAACTTTCAGACAAAAGAGAAATTAACGATTATTGAATGGTGCAATCCGATCACCTCCATAGGTTCGGTATGATGTACCAGTGTCACAGGTTTGCATGACATTTTTATGAATTATGGGAAACAAGAACCAGCAGACCTTGTTTTGCAGAATCAGGGTAGAAATGGAATTTTGTGCCTAGTTTTCATACTACTAAAAACTGCCTCTATTTCACATTCAATCAAGTTTGGAAAAGCTGATTATTAGACTCACTCAAAGGAATACTTTGGAATATTTCCATTTTTGCAATAAAGGTACCCACAAAATACTGCAGAACCTACAAAAATGCAAAATGGTGCAACATGGACTGCATGTAAAACATCTGAATGTATTTGAAATCATCGCACATATTCTACTGTCAAGAGTCTTGACTTCATCATCTGCATTTTTTTAATGGATTTATATGGTTTAGCTCAGAATTTTCAGATTTAAATTAATTTTGTTTTTGTATTATCAACAGTGTCTTCATAACGTAAGTATGAACAGGGCTTGGTTTACAGAATTTGAATCAATCCATCACTTGCAACACTTGCCATTAAACTTTATTTTCTACCCCCCCCCCCCCCCCCCGAAAAAAAGTAAAACAATAAACAATAGTTTTCTTGATTTTTCTACCATTTTTGTCACCTAACCAATTTTTTAATGTATTTTGTTGCTTTGTTACTTAAATCAATGATTTGTATCATCCAACCCTGTTTGACTTTGCATTAAAAATATTTACAAAGTTTCTTCTTGAAATTCACAAGGTTTCTAGGAAGGGCATTAAACTGTATTCTCATTATTGACTAATGAAAAATGAATACTTTTCCCCCATTGGTTAATAGCCTTGTTCTGTCAAGTTCATACAAATGCCTCAGGGGGATATGACACAAAATGAAAACTTCTTTTTTTTTTAGCAGGAACTGTACAAACTGACATGTACCTCAACTCTGTCCCTTGTTACAATGAACATTGTTCCATAAGAATGTATTCAATTTTATACAGTTTGCCATGCTCTTGTTTGCCAAAATGTATGTCTCAGAACAGAGGGTGAAAGTTTATATACGGTGCATTAACCATGCATGAAGACATCTACTCTTGTTTACGCTTACGTTTTGTGTTCACATACTACTGATCAAATCATGTGTGAACATTTAGTGTATGTGCAATCAAGCAGGAAGAGTTTTGACTGGAAACACTGCATGCTCCAATGATTCTTCATTGTACAGAATATAATTGCAAAGGATTTTTTTTCTTCTAAAAAAAAATACAAAACACAGTTTACAAGATGTGTACATGCAGACAAGGAGAGTCATCTGATGTGAATTACATGTTAACCTCTAAATTCAGAACTTTTTTTTGTACGATTATATTTGGTGTACAGGCATACATACCGTACATGTAAAATGGCCTGTTACATCCTCTTTACTGTGTGAGTACAGATCCAAGAGAAAAGCTTGTAGGTTCATTTAGATATTCATTTTTTACAGTATATAATTTAATATAACACATACACACACACACACACACACACACCATGAACAATAACCCTCTTTAATAATATAGGCCTACACTTCACAATTTCTGTATCTGAATGAACTGGTCAACTCAAAACATCCCAATTTACAAGAATACTCAGCAAATGTAGATTCACATGAAAATTAATTCCCGTCTCTACAAATAGAAACCTCACACAGAACAAAACACAAATGCCAGCATCTGATGTTTATGTGGTCTAATCAACACTGGAGTTGCCATTTTAGGCTCTTGAGAGGAAATTGACACTTCATACACTCTTATCTTACATTCCTAGGGGAAATAAATTTATGCCCCATGGCACGAGAGCAGGATAGCTGCAATGTACTGATCCTACTGGTCTCGGGATTATTTATTACCACTTACACTTCCAGAAATATGCCTCGGAGGATTCAAAGTTGATTAGTGGGAAACAACAAAAGTATGTTTTGAAGTTGCACACCATTATTGTACACATCATAGAGAACAGACTGACCTCACTATTAGTCCGCGCACGTATTGATTTCTGTGTTAGTACTTTGTCAGTAGTGGGGATTTGGTGTAACAGATATGTCCAAAACGAAGTGTTCTGTGTTTTCAACTGCTCCTCCTGTACTGTAGTGACCATTTTTAGAATACCATCTGTTCACGAGAAGGTTTGAAAGCAGTTGAATTAAAAATGTTTGTTCTGCAAGTAATCAACCAGTACTGCTGTATTCTCTTTAACCTCTAAATTCAGAACTTTTTTTTTACGATTATATTTGGTGTACAGGCATACATACCGTACATGTAAAATGGCCTGTTACATCCTCTTTACTGTGTGAGTACAGATCCAAGAGAAAAGCTTGTAGGTTCATTTAGATATTCATTTTTTACAGTATATAATTTAATATTAACACACACCACACACACACACACACAACGCACACACAACACAACACACACACAGCACACACACACACACACACACACAGACACACACACAGACACAGACACACACACGACACAGACATCACACACACACACAACACACCACACACACACACACACACACACACACACACACACACACACACACACACACACACACATCAGCACACCCACCATGCACACACACACACACACACAT
>JZLH01S0029068.1:2291-14892 GCA_001188425.1 Eucidaris tribuloides | reverse complement strand
GTACTTACTACAGAAATCAGCTACATGTATACTGATAGTACAGCATGTAATAATAATTTTTAATAATGACAGTGTTTTGGTAATGTTTTGAACGTTTATTGTATTTGTGTAAATTAAACCCTGCATTGCCGTAATGGGCATCGACCTGGGTTCCTTCCCAAATTATTTTGTATATATCCATTACATGTATGTCTAATTGTATTGTATTGTATATAGCTATGTTGATGTCATCTCTTGTTGTTATTTTATCATTATGTGCTGCTTTAATTGTTGAATAAAACCTCTCCAATCCTACTAGTGACATACCAATGGTTATCACCAAGGGCATGTAACTTGTGATGTTGTGTACATACATGTACGTACAGTGTGCTGTGATCAATTGATCTTGTGTTTGTGACTGGTTCATTGGACATTTCCAACAAGCATAGCACAAGATACATGCCAAGTCAGGAAATTACACATTACGACTGTAGTAGAGGACACCACTGCATACATGTATGAGCTTCCATGGGCTGTACACAAATCTATGCATGCATGTACTGTTAGTGTGCAACTATTACGCATGTATATCATGGATCCTACTAGTAGGCCTATGTAGGCTATAGGGCCTACATGCAAGTGTACATATAACCGGAACAAGACTCTGCTTTATCATTGGAGATAATAGAGTGACCACATTATACAAATATATACTGATATGAGAGTCTCTGGTTGAAACTATGACGAGCCCGAGGTTACGTGAACTGTACTATTTTCCCGAGGGGCGCAGCCCCGAGGGCCGAGGGAAAAAGTTGGGCAGTCAACTAAGCGGAGGGCGTCATAGTTTCAAACATGAGACTCTCAGGATAATGATATATTTGTTTTATATCCCGTCATCGATTAACGGGTGAAATTACACAAAGGAAAAAAAAAAGGAAAATGTGAAATGTACTTAAGGTACCGCCTACGATAAGTGTGCGTCACGGGCATACAGTTGCCGATATTCTTTACTTGGCAGTACGGATAGGGATACATTCCATTAACGTATACTCTAGTTAGTCGAATACAATTTCATAGAACCTATAAAACACTAATTTGATGCCTCAATTCTTATTTTAACTGATGATCCTAACTCAAACTCGACGAATTAACCTGCAGTGTTAATCCTTAAACTTTGTCACGACTTCTCATCCGGGTGTAGCACGCAGTAATGTCTGTTCACGCTGCACTGAAAAAAATAGCGTACAGTACATGTGTTTTGTACACACGATTTATTCGCTATTTAATGCCATCGGCGATCTCCGCTGTTGGTACTAGTCGTCGCGTTGGGGCAAATATTATAGCGCCCTTCATTGTATGGAGATTAATGTATTATGGGACTCGATAAGAGTCCATAAGTAACTTTACTATTGTCCGCCTCTGAAAATTTATAGTACTTTCAGAACTGAGACTCACAGAATAGTGTGTTTTATTTTGATCATATGACAGTAACTTTTGACCAACCAGAAGTTCAAGAAATCTTACAATGAGGATATAATAACTGAAGATCAGTTGGTGTATTGGCATAAGTGATGCCAATTACAGATAAGTCTCAGAATGGTCTTAGTGGCCTGAGGGAGCAGATTTTTTGGTCAGCCTGATTGTGTAGGCAGATTTCTGCCAAATCAAATAGTAGTGACGTTTCTATAGCGGGTAAAAGTATGATTAAGAGCTCAGTTAGGAGGCAGAACATTTAAGTCTTATACACAGGAAACAAAGAAGAAATTATTGTGTCAGTTTAGCCAATATTCTTTTTCAACTCATTCCTACTGTTAGAAAATGGTATCCCTAACTAGATAAGAAATTCCAAAACCTATGAAGCTTCCAATGAAATGAATAAGTAAACCTATCAACAATAAAATCAAATTATAATAGGAATTAATAAAGCATATAAATCTAAATTACTATATACTTGAACAAAATAACAAATAGATAAATAGATATAACGTAATTAATTAACTATAAACAAAAGCATGAACACATTGTGTTCAGCAAGTACAAGAGTGTGTGTCAGAGTAATACAATTAACAACAATTCTATGTCTTTTCCTGTATATACGGATAAACTATAATCAGCTATTCGTAAAATAACGAGAATAATCTAAAAACACCTGATGAGTAAGCACTCTAAATGCCACAAAAATCAATATGCTGCTGGCAGGTCATACACGTACATGTCGGGGCCTACAATTCCGATGTTCAGTACCTTAGGTGTACCTGTATCTTCACTTTACCTGTTCCTGTGGCGGGCTACCATATAAAAAGAAAAGTTCTGTTCTGAGAAGTGTATGCATTATACATCATCCGGCGATGACCTGAATACTTCAGGATACTGAATCCCGCACTGACTATGGTAGATAAGTTTCAAGCCACAGCTGTATACATGTGGATCAAGGACATTAAAGACACTATATAACACTGTGGAAGACCCGTTAAAAAAAGTCGACTTTGCTATTGACATATCTGATAGTGTTTGAATGACAATAAAAAACCCTAGACACAAAAGTTTGGACAGCTTATGCTGTCACTAGTAAATATGTCCAGATACAAATTGGCACATTAATTTTATATCCGGGCGATAGGAAATTCTGCAACACACGCAGTCTATGGAGAAAAGCTCGGAATGGTCTCTCATTGAATTTTCACTTTTTAAAGCAACTTAATGTTGTTTACACTGCAATTTTTTTCAGGCTTCATTTTTAGACTGTATCAAAGACCACTAGTAGCATGGGGAGAATATGTAGCTAGATTTTTTAAACGAAAACATTGTTACAGTCGCCTTTAATATGATTAAGGAGCTGTCAACTCAACGTAATTCACTCATACCCTCTACTGCATGAAAGTTGAAAAGTTGAATGCACGGCATCATTATTTTGCGATGTGCTGGAAATCACATTCCATTGAATGCCCAAGTTCTCATTGGTCAAACGGAACTCCAACCTGTGCTCGTTTGTCGCGGAAGTTAATGGTATCAGCTGAGGCACGCAAGAGTCTGGCCTCTTTCCACACAATATGTGAACAGTGTCCCATCTCCTTTACAAAGGTGAAATTAAACATGTGATGCACCACGCATACCCCGGGTTACCGTTGTACCCGGTACCGCGTTGTGCAGCGACCTCTTGTGTTAAAAAATGTATTCCTTCAGTTTACGATCGATGAAACAGTGGTGATGATGCAGAGGTGTGCAAGTGCAGCAGCAGCACAAAAAGATAAACTTACGAAAAATGAGGTAAAAAGAAAGTTAAATGCTGTATTTCACCCTTATTTCATAACTTTACATATTTTGTAACCCAGGGTAATGCCTGAAAATAAATAAATAATTCAACAAAATGGCGGATTTCCCTAGTTGGTACCCCGGGGTATGGGGTGGGCATCTACAGTAAATGACATGCTCAACTGTGGAGCTATTCAATTTAAAAAAAATGTGCAAACTTTGATTATCTGACGCTACAGTAACCTGTAGTCTGATCAATTGGACAAATAAACACCCTAGAATACAAAAGTTTGGAAAGTTACAGTATGCTGCCTAATGGTAAGGTATGCATGAATAAACATGTCTACTTACTCCGGTGGATGATAAAATAAGCCTAGATCTGCACACATAGTTATGGGAGGAAATAGTAGATGAATCCAGTCACTTTGAATCTTTGTAGATTTCACTCTTTTTAAAGCACCATAACTCATAATTTTGAAATCTAATTTTTTTCAGGGCTTCAGTTTTAGACTTTATCAAAGACACTTGGAGCATGGAGGATTAAGATAGCTCACAGTTTTTGAGAACTGTGGTAAACTTAGGCCAGTGGCTTTAAATGACCGTGGGTATCTTCAATTGCGGTGAAACTATTCTAAATCAAGTAAAACTGTGCAAGGATACTACGTGAAGAATTTTGGTAGTTATAGTTGACTCGCTCTCGAATAAGCCTTCACCAGTGTGCCTTGTGACCAGACAAATCCGGATGTGGTAGCTTTCATGGATTTGATTTCTCCAGCCTGCGCCTCAAGCGTACCAATGCTAGTATGATCCATGGTTGATTCAATTTAAGATAAACATATCAATTAAAGTCCTTACTTTTCTACCAAGAGATACACTGCCTGTACAAACAAGTTGTACACCATGCTCGTGTTACCATGGATTTCACAATGGCCTAACCAGGTAATTATCCTCCGATCATGAGAATACCCTAAACAGTATTAAGTTTGCAAAGATATTTTTCAAATAAGCCTCGCTGTTAAAAGTCTAACCTTTTTCCTGATTTTGGCAATTGTTGATACGCCTTTTCACTGACACGTGTACACATCGCCCATCCATGAAATCAACGACTTTTGTGTTTCTTTTCAAGGCATGCGCATGGTGTAAATAAGTCCTTGTACATGGATGGTATACCGTTGTACTGCAGTGCCGCCCCCCCCCCAATCTGAAGCATAGATTTCAATTTTGTTGGAAATTACAATTTGTATGAAATTGTAAGACTGTAGTTCTTTATTTACAGGCTTTTGAAGATTTTAATAAAATACAAAATAAATAGCTTTAATTATCAACAGAATGATGGCAACCAGTAAATAATAGATGTTCACGATGTGGCGGCTGTGGCTTACATGTACATGTACATAGAATGGATAGCTACATCTAATTCTACTGATGTATTGTCATAAGGAATACATTTGCATGAAGTGAAAGTGTCAACATGCCTTTCCACTCGTCAATGTCCTCCATGATAAATGTATAATACAAGTAACATGTCTCATGCACACCTCACAGTAGATAAGGGTTAGTGGCCTTTACACAGTACGACAATACACTAGGGTGAGTGAGCAAATAGGTTTCAAAAGGTGTTGAGCTCCACTATCCCGGGGAAATTTTTCACTTTCATTCTGGAACTCTTTATCTGTGGTTGATTAGCAATAGCAGTCATGGGTGATCATTAAGAGGAAGTCGGCCTGATGTCAAGTTGATTTTAATCGAAACAGAAGAATGAGAGAAACCTATTAACAAACGTTTGGTGAAAATCCATCAACGAATAAACAGAGTTATCAAGTCTTAAATTAGTGGGGACGTCACACTGCGTAGCAGTCACCGTTGTCATTTAATAATAACTTTCAATAAGTGTCATTTTCTCAGCAAACTGAAAATAACAAAAAATAATCAAAAACACTAGTACTTTCATACATGCTCTATAAAAGAACCCTTCAATTATCATTGACGCCTTTAAAAAATGGCGATGAAACTTCATACCTCTGTTATTCTTAGAAGATTTTCGCCAATTAACCCATACCTCACCCATCCCTAAAATCATTTCAAACTATGTTTCTTACCTCCCCTTTCTAATCTGCTTTTATCGAAAACCACCTTGACATCAGTGGGGCTTTCCTTTAAGTAGCGTACTCTAAATTAGAATATGAGCAAGAGAAATGGAAGTTTGAAGGATACGGAAAATCAACGCTAGATATCCAACTATCTCAAAGAATGGAGCAATCGAGAGGACAAAGAAAACAATGCTGTTAATTAAATGTAAAAGCCACTGCTAACATATTACCGCAATTACAAATGTGAGCAATAACCTTCATGCTCAAGTGTCTTTGATAAGTTCTAAAAATGAAGTCTGAAAAAATTGTATTTCAAATTTCGTGCTTTAAAAGTGAAAATTCAAGGCATTAAAATTGAACAAGCGATTCACACTCGTCATTTCCTCTTACTGTGTGCAGATACCTACGGCATCTTTATCATCCACCACAGAGTAGAAACTTGTTATTCATGGATACCTTCCCATTGGCAGCATAAATTTCCAAACTTTTGTATTCTAGGGTGTTTTATTTGTCCTTTGAACACTACTATGTAGCTCCGATATCAAAGTTTGCATTTTTTAAATTGAAGCTCCACAATGTAGCTATGTTTAGCATAGAAGAATTATACTGCACGTACCAGTCTTAATGCAATACCAAGAATTAACAAGTCCATATACTTGGAAAATAAAAAACTAAAAATCAGTAGCACCTGTTCACGAAGGAACTTCAAGCTCCCTCAATACTCACTGTCACTGGCAAATTTGTTGTGATAGCTTTGTATGAGATCACTTTTTATCAGGGGTACGAGATTTAATCAATACTGGTAAATTGTTCTCCGCAACTAGCGCAAATCCAAGAAATGCTTTAGCCAGGAGATACAACATTCAGCTATCTGAAGGGGCCCCCCCCCCCATTTTCATCAGAGGGTTCAGACCAAAAGGCTCAGAGCCCGCCGATGCTACACAAAGAATGTAGCCTATTAGACTAGAGGCCATGGAGTGAAAAGCAAGCCCATCTGTATATATTCTCTCATTAATCTGGACTTTTATCTAGATCATATGACCCAGATTTAGACATGCTATTTTTAGTGTCAGATATTGGGGCAACTAACAGTATAACATTCACAATGTTTAAGCATTTATGTACCTGTACCTTTGCATCAAAATAGAGTAGGAAATGAAGATTAGACATTAAATAACTTCTGATACCAAAGTACACCTGTTTGCCAGGTCTAAAAATGAAAGATACTGTGATTTGATATTTTTTTATGAAGTTGCTCTGTTTAAACAATTTCATCTGGGTAAACACCTTGAATTTACGAGGTTTGCATGTCGTTTTTCATTCATCCTGAATACCTGCCTGTTGCATAGTCTTTAATTTATTTTCTAAAACAGCCCAATTAACCACAATCCATAACCTACATGATCACAAATACCTGTTTGGCAAGAACCTACTAAATAAAGTTTTCTACATTACACACTGTGAACATAGCATTAAGATGTGTACAGGGGATGTCGCAAAGTCCATTCTTCCCTTCATGTATCAAAACAGTTCTTTAGCACTTAAAAGTCTGAGATGGCATTACTCATGATTGTTGTTTTAGTGAGAAAGATACCTAATTAACAGAATGTTTACGCTAGAAATGGTTGTCTTTCTGTGAGTTTAATATTTTGCTCAAGCTGCGAATAACGCGGATGACTGTGGAACCCGTCAGCAAGGCAACTATGCGGCACGCTTTCCTTCCTCTGGGTAATATGTGTTAAAGTGCCCATCCTTCCTCTTTTTGCATTGGACTCACCGGCGCTAATTCGAACAACGACCATTTTGGAAACTTGCACGTGCACGTGACGTCGTGGATTTTTTTGAATGCTCGCTGAGCAATTTGAAAAAGGATGAAGTTTTAACGTCCAGATTTTTCAGCACAAACTCAATAGTTTTACGCCTAAACGTCTTTATGAGAGGTGTCCTTAATTTATTAACCTTCACATTGGCAATAGATTCCAGCTGATCTTGATTCATATAGAGTTTTTTGACTTGCAAAATCAATGACATAATCTTACTCATAAGTCACAGGTCCTTTGCTGAATTGATCCATTTCCCGATTCTTAAAAGGAAATGGCAGGTCCTGAATGATAATAAAGACTAGTCATCAATTTTTTAAATGAATTTTATATTTAGTCTACAGAGTAACCCTTCCACAAAATGCATTCAATTTTTAACCCATTCCTGTATGAAAGCCTCAAAAATAAAACTACTCCAAAAGCAATGTACACTATAATTCGTAAAAACACATATCATATCAAGTTCTTTGAATTTTACATCGGTTTCTTTACAACCTACCACTCCCCTGAAAGCCTATACTATTATGAGTATTTCTATTCACCTACTGCTACTCTAACAAAAATAAATTCACATCTATAATGTCTCTACAGAAAAAATGCAAATGTGTACGCAGTAAATGTACATGTACATGTAAAAAATGTAAGTGTAAAGGCCACTCAGACTATGCAATTTTCGCGTTGCAGCGGACTTACACGATGTGCATCTGAAATAAATACCGAAATAAATGAGCGTGTAACGAAATATAAGCTTTGTTTATTCGGCATCCAGAGTACGGTCGCAGTCGTATGCAAAAGTCGTGTAGTGTGCGGTGCCGTTAAGAGTACAAACAGGCTCAGTTTCTCCATAAGAACAGTGCACAGCAGTACATGTACCACACACAATCCCTGAAAAAAAAAAAACAGAAAATGGAGGGTCAGGTAAGGGTCATGTCAAGGCAATACATGTATGTCCAAACATGTCGCAAAAGCAGTCTCATATAACATGTGTACTTATAGGTGTTGAAATTGTACTGGCAAATGAAAGCAGACTCTCTGGAACAGACACAAAGTATATCTTAGCAGTACATACCGTATGCTGAAGTAGTTTTAAGTGTTTAATTTTTTGAAAATTTCGGGCTCAACTACACAAACACAACAATTTTCACTTCCTTCATTACAAAATTACTGTAAATATGCCTCAAAATAATGAAATTACTCCTTGCAAAATAAATTTCTACGACAAAAATAATTTTAACAATGTTTACGTTACAAGTTAACAGCAGATTTCGCCCTCACTTGCTCAGAATTTATGAGAAACTAAGGTCTTTTGTTTGCTGTAGCTGCACTAGAACATGTTTTGGGTTTCTTTCTACTAGTGCAGTATTGATCCAGAATGTTTTGTATGCAATTTCTTTTGTTCAAACATTTTTCACTTGAGAATTATTTAGCAAAGCCCTATAAATAAAACATCTTTTCATCCAACAATAGATAATGGCAATGAATGATCTGGATATATTTATCTCAATACATAATGGTATTGAAAAATTGGGAGAAGGCATTGACATGACGACAGCGGAATAATGAAAAAAATGGTTCAGCAGCGCAACTTAATCTGGCATGAACATAATAACTGAGCAACTCACAAACACACAGGAACTAGATGCAGTCTTTGAAGATCTACAGAAAATTTAAACTAACACCGTGTGGTATCCCCTACCATTTTCTTTGTCTATAGTGGCGATGTGTGATCTAACTGCTACACGTCATGTTAATTCCGAAAATAACCAGCATTTACCATTTGTGACCGAATCACTGAGAATGCTTCTCCTTCTAACATCTGTGACCACAAATTCAATGCTTCTAGCGGTAACAATGCCTATGATAATATCTAACATGATATTCGTGTTCATTAGCTGTTGTAGTTTTGAGAATTACAGCCACAGCTAAACTGGTAGGGATAGTGATGGGTTAGAGATTTGTTGATCCTTGAGGCCAACTTGGAGAAAGCAACCAAGTAACACATACACTGTACAAATATCACATAAACCAACATCCATAATTTGCTGTAATCTTTTCCAAAAACGAATACATCGGAGACAAGTAACTACTGACAGCCAACAGTTCCTAAACACTTTTAAACAGCATGATTGTTAAGTTGGAACTAAGAGTAACCGTCTTTAACATCTGTTTGTGGCTAATTGAACAAAGTGTTAACCTTCGAGCACAATCTACATGTACATGTAGAGATAGCTTCAAAAAAAAGAAATGTGTAATAGAAGCCATTGCCGAATGATGGCTGCCATTTACTAAACAATTTGAAATGATCCATCCTCTTTATTTTATTCTCAATATTTTTAAGGGGCGAAATACAACACTTCAGTTCAGGAAAGGTCAAGTTCACACACTCATGAGGAGAGTACTGCACCTATTGACATTGGAATTTACAAGACACAAAAATAAAAAAAATGTGAGAAACCAAGCGATGCTTTAGAACAACTGATGTATCATGATCTCATAATGACAAAAACACATATGTCCAGCCAATAATATTCATTTAAAGGCAGTGACATGACTGGGAGAAGTCATAAATTCGCTTAAAGTGATAGGCTAACATTGTGGGGCTTCAAGTTTAAAAAATGTCAAACTTTGATATCTGAACTACATGTACCATACGACAAATAAAGCAGCACTAGAATACAAAAATAAAAACTGCACGGCAAGTTTATGCATGGAATAAACAATGTAACAACTCGGGCAAGTTGTTTAAATAGCCCTAGGTGTACACACAGTAAGTCCCTGTAAGTTATGGAGGAAATGGGCAAGTGGAATCTGTCACTTACGATTTCCTTTTTAAGCAGGTAAATAATCATTTGTGAAATACAGATTTTTTCAAGATGCTACATTTTTAGACATCATTAAAGACATACCCATGTCTCCTGGAGCATGGGGAATCATGTGCTCAAATTTTTTTAACTGTGGTAAATTGTTAGCGAAAAATAATATAAGGTACAGTTACAACATAATACACTCGCTACCTGACTAAGTATACGAGAGTCAACTGCGAACCAACTGTCCTACATTGTTTTACTTGCGGAGAAACAGACATTAATTTACCAGTATAACACTGAATTGAATCTCCGTCTGCATAGAATTGATCTCATAAAAGAGTCTACATGACAACTTCACCATCACAACATTTTCCTGATATAATTGTAAACAAAGAGGTTTTTTTTTTTAAATAAAGAGGAAAAAACGTTTAAAAAGGCAGTATCAAGGGCGATTCTGTGCGTGTACGTTTACAAAAATATAGAGAATGATTTTCAAAGTCTCGTGGCAAAATGCTTGAGCGCATGAAGTTTGTTTTATGTACTTATCAAAGTACTAGTGGGTTACGCCTAGTGAAGTAAATGACAACCAACAAAAATTTTTGTTCTTATGGGTGATTAGACGAGTAAAACTGTTGCGTGTCGTACGGGACGCAGAGAAAGTCAAGTTTTTGAAAATTGAAGTTTATGTCCAAAACTCTGTGAGTTGCATGAATAGAAAATGACTGAATCTCTACTAAATTCCCCAAATGGAGGCAACATGACTGAGAACTACTTTTATACAGGCTATATATTGTTGAAAATGTCATGAAGCACAAAAAGCCGTACCAAATATCTTCAAAAACTGCACTGGTAGTCGTACGGGACATCAAAAGGTCGTAGCGGGACATTCTGAAAAATTACCTAAGCATTACATCAAATAAAAACACCTGAATGATTTTATTCCAAATTAACTGACACTTTAAAATATGATACACATCATAAGAATTGCAAAAATCTTTGGAAATATTAAGTATGTTGTAACAGGACAAAATAAACGGGCATAGAATGTGCGGGCTCCCATGTCCCGTAGACACATTTTGTCCTGTACAACACACTTAATATTTTAGACAATATTTGTTGCCAAGTAATAGCAACCTACTTGTGTTCTGAGCAGTACATAAATGTTGGGATACCTTCTAGACGCCCCATTCCTGTTCCATTCCCTCGCCTACTTTGAATTTTTAAAAGGCCCTCATACTTGAAGAACAGCTTGGAACAGGTGTGCTATAAAGATTACATAGAAAAAACAGGTGTAGAGAGAATACATTTTTATTCAGGATGAAAGGATAAATAGGTTCAAATATTATAATTTATAACTTAATTTTAATCAATTGCAATAAAATCTGTTGGGCAAGGGACGTCCCGTACGACACAGAAAAATGTCCCGTACGACACAAAATGTGTGTACGGGACAAAGTTGATGATGTTATTAAATAAAGAAGAATACCTGAACGTTAATCTAACTATCTATGAAATCAATATGATCACTTCCCATCCAACAATTTAGAGAATCTCGTAACCTACAATCTGTACCCTGAAGACTGAAGCACAATCAAAACCTTTATTCCTAAGTTATAAATGTGTCGTACGCGGACAACTTATCGAGGTAGCGACTTGCCGAAATAATGGACACTTAAGGTCTAAGTAGGAATAAGAATATTTTGTAAACATAGTCAGCCTATCCAGGGGACACCACTCTACTTTGACTCACAGTATCTAAAGATTGTTCAGTAAGTTCTCAGATGCGTAGTGTATACACATATAAAATATAACTGTAAAACTTTGTGAACATTTAATAAATATCAATTTTTCACATTCTCACCCCCAAAAATAAAATAAAAGACCCTGTTCCAGATATAAGGTATTGAACCAAAATGTTATCACACTAGTTGTCAGCTAGAAGCAATGTTCAAATTTTAAGCATTTTTTTTCAAGTTTTAGCCCGGAATCGCCATAAACTTGATTTATAGGGCACTTGTGTCCTAAAAATGAGGACTACCTCCAATCTTACCATCTTCCTTTAATTGAATGCCACAAAGCTTTTTAATCTTGTTTTTTATTCAAATTCGTACCACTAATGATAAGGCCTACTCACAAAATGAAAAGCTCACCAATTGTCAGCTGTTCTGCATGCAAAAAATTGACTACCATGACATCTAATATCACAGTTGGCAGACACGATACCTCTATGGAATGTCCTTTTTTGTGTAGCAATAAAAAGAAAGAATTTGAATAGTAATATTGGTTGCAGAATCACTCCACATCACTAAATCCCATACTGACTGCATTAACCACATGTAGTAACTTTTCTAATGACAATCTTTGTATTTTAATCATTATGGATTTGTTGTGGTTATATGGTATGTGATTTTTACCACAAACTTTGTTATTTTTTGGCACTTTTCTCTAAATCCACAGTGTGATTAAAGTAAACAACTGACATCACATTACATTGGTGATTAATGAAACCCTGAAGAGATGCAGTGCCAATACAGTTAAGGTTATTATATTATTTCATCATTATTATTGTTGTTGTTATCTACTATATTGTTAGTATATGTAGGGACAGTGATTTTGAAGTTGTGAAGTTGGATAATGGAATGCCAGATTTTTG
>JZLH01S0029051.1:0-15866 GCA_001188425.1 Eucidaris tribuloides | reverse complement strand
ATCAGTTATTGTTAATTTTAAAAAGAGGAGAACCAACTCTGATGACAGGAAAATGTGCGATTTTCTACATTGTACAAACTATTACTGCCACTGCTGATGCTACTACTACTTGTACTAATACTACAACAACAATAACTACTACTACTACTCCTACTACTACTACTACTACTACTTCTACTACTACTACTACTATGACTACAACTACTACTGCTTCTTTTACTACTACTACTACTACTACTACTACTACTACTACTACTACTACTACTACTACTTCTACTACTACTACTACTATTTCTACTACTTCTACTTCTACCACCACCACCACTTCTACTACTAGACGTGCTAGTACTACTACTACCATTTCTATTTTCAATTATGTTTGTTATCATATCGTTCGGAAGAAAAAAAACAGAGATCAATCATGGTAATAACGATTTTTTTTTACATCGATTTATAATAAAACCCGATATTCTTGCATATCATTGTTTTGTCCTGTCAGTTTAACCAGACGGGTGCTGGCTCAGGGTGCAACCAGGCTATTATGATAATATCAGACATGCTGACAGAAACGGCCGAAGAAGTCTTCAAAGAACTCAACCCAAATCAAACGGTGAGGTTTTGGAATACTTCTGAGTGACGGATAAGCGTTTTAAGGATTTTAGAATACAGTGGTTATTAGTAATGCAGATACTGAGTTTAATGACAGATGTGTTTATTCATTTTATGAAGAAACTCAGAAGAAAAGTAAAGACCTGTATACCTTCAAGTCATAATAATGGGACGAGGAAAAATAGCATGACGGATAGTTACTGGGAAAAGTACGGTTTGGTTTGGTAGAATGGGCTGCTGTAGCAACAGATCCTTTTGGAATCGTTTGTATTAAGAAATAAGGTTTACGGTCTTTTTCATTTTCTGGGCCAAGTGGCATATCTAGGGAGGTGGTGCTCAACGGACAGGCTCCCTGGGCGCCACGAACGGGGGGGGGGTATAGGTGCACAAAAAACGCAAAAGTAAACAAAACAAAACATGAAAGTTAACTTTACGAAGCCGCAGGTTTCTGAAGTTGGCAGGGGCGTGAATTCAGCACTTACCCCAGCATCACGTTTCTGGAACATATTGTCACAAAAAAAATAAGAACACTTACACTGTATCTCATGAACCATGTTCTTGTAGTTTGATTTCCATTTGTATTTTATTATGAGTTATATCTTATTTGTTATATAATGTGTCTAATTTATTTTTTATAAAATCTTCTTCTTCTTATTGTTCTTATTATCTTATTCAATATGGATGATTAAGGCCTAATTGTAACTTAAAATGTTTTCGTTTTTAGGTTCGGGTTTTTACCTATCAGACTGGAAGAGAAGTAGACGCTCCGATCAACCTCATAAAAGTGGCCTGTAGTAACAGAGGTTTGGATTCTTTTGTTTTTGATTCCGTTTAATTATCTTAATCGCCGTTTAAATTAATATGGACATTCAGACCTATACGTTTTATTCCCGCATTTTCACAGGCAAAATTATGACATAAACAACTGACCTGTGCAGAAGATATTGAAGTGACTGTTTTTTTTTAAACTGAAACAATACGTATGGTATATCCACTTATATATCTTATGTATTAATTGAAACATTGCATATGAAGTTTTGAATAAGATTTAAGAAGTCCTACATTAAATCTTTAATGATCATAATTTCTCACTGTCATTTAACTGTCGACCATTGATCGGATCAGAGTTGCATAAATATGAATAGAGAGGGGAAAAGTTTGATTATGTATGCCAAACTAAATGTTCATGCATTTTCAAGTACATATACCAAAGAATCTATTCTAAACGCCTGATTTGATTAATACAATTAATTGTTCGTGTCCATTTTTACTCCCAGGATATTACACTCGGCTTGCAACTATTTCTGATGTAGAAGAACAAGTTACAGTGAGTATGACGATAACATTCTTATGAAATGACAGTTACACAGAAGTTATTTGAGAATGAGAAGGTCATGAACTCCAAAGCATTGGGAAGAAGAATGTCGCCAAAATGCATAGGGGTTGTAAAGTGTTAATGACTACCCATTCTCAAGGGTTTGCAATTAATGTGAAGGGCATGAACTCCAAAGCATTGGGAAGAAGAATGTCGCCAAAATGCATAGAGGTTGTAAAGTGTTAATGACTACCCATTCTCAAGGGTTTGCAATTAATGTCTTTTCATTCTCAACCAATGCATCATTCCTTTGTGGGCAAATACGTTTAATTTAAAACTCCGGTCTTATCTCTACATTCTAGTGAATACTTTCGATAACAAGGTATTTCATATGTACCAATCAACGATAACAAAGGAAACAACAACAAACTCAGTTCCAAACTCTTTGGTTTTGATTTAAAGTTGTTGAACCTTGGCGTAATGGCTTCGTGCATGAGACCTTGGCTTCTCAATCTTGAGGTCCCTAGTTCGAATCCTAGTCAGGGTAGTTGTGTTCAGGTCCGATGTCGAGACAGAAACACCACTTCACCGAAGTGAAGGATGAAATTCGACGTGATGGTCCTGTCAATTCTTTGAACACTTCCATTTTGTGGGCCCTTCTTTATAGTTGCTTACAGAAGAATATCTGATAAAAAAACGCTGAGTTGTGTGCTATTCAGCATTCGGGCTGCTAGGCAGTATACATGTAGTTGTGTGTATACCATTAATAAATAAACGAATGATTGAATGAATGAATAAAAGAATAAATGAATGAGTAAGTGAAATGAATGAATTGAATAATTTGTCAAGTTATTATTTTTTTCTTTCTCGTACATCCATGTACATCAGAGCTACCTCCATGTCCTGAGTCGTCCGATGGTGAACGAGAGACTTCGAAAAACCGTCTGGACGAGTGTTTACTGGGATGCTTTGGTAAGTAGAAAATGAGCGAATTTAATTCTTTTGATAATAAAATTGTCCGCATTGGACTATTTAAAGGCAAGTTCCACCCAGACGTCAGGTTGGTTTTAATAAAAGCAGAACAATGAGAGAAACATATTAATGAATGTTTGGCAAAAATCCACCAAAGAATAGCGGAGTTACGAAGTTTTAAAGATTTAGTATTGTAACGTCACGTACGAGCAGCTCCCCAGCCGGGAAAGCTATAGATGACAGGTTCGAGTCCCACTGGCTCATTTTTTCTGACAAGTTTGTTCAAAATTATATATCAGCAGTTGCGATTTTAAAGTACCGAGAGTGACATACGAAAACAATATATTACATAAGTATAAAATGGTTCACAATGTCGGACATAATATGCAATCAATTTGATTTCAAATGACCTTACATGTACGGTCTGTGTCTATTTCGGATCAGGTCAACAGGCATCCATAGACTGTTTAGTTTATATCGCGTGTTTATTCGTGCAAACAGACAATATCAAAAGACAGCTGGCTGTTATTTGTGTTGATTTGAAACAATGCATCAAGGTTTCTCAAATGACCGAAGCGATAATGTCAGGGTCAGTGGACGAAGGGGCCGTAAACATGCTTCGCCTCGTAGAGTTACAATATTATGCCCAACATGCTGCGTACGACACTATTTATCAATTGTTTATATTACATACTGGTTTGGATCTACAACATATCGATCTTCAGCCCCCTATTTCACAGCCAAAATTATATATAATCGATAATTTGGTATGATGATTGTAAATGATTTCAGGAAATTTCACCTTCCAATTTTTTTTTTTTACCTGCCAAATTACAAGCCAAACATCCGACATGCGGGGGCAGGGAGCCGACGCCGACGAAGGCTAATTTTTGCCTGCCAATTTTTTCTTATATGCCAAATTACAAGCCAACATCATCCGACTTTTTGCCAGCCAGTTTTTTGACCTACCAAATTTTCATTACTTTGAAAAAATAGAGGGAGGAGACGGCCGCCACTCCACCCCTGCCCCCACCGTGGCGCCACCACTGAATGATTTGTATACTTGATGAGCATGGATTTTTTTGAGAACTTTTGAATAAATTATCATGAATACAGCAATATTTTTCAATTTCAATACATAATAGACGTAATATTCTGAATATGTTAATAAATATGCACAGTTATGTATATTACATGTACTAGTATGTTCATGAAGAAAAATTATCGATGCACATTATACAATAATCATTGTTTTTTTTTTGCTTATTAACAGGGTCTTGGGTTGACGACGACAGTAGCTCAGCCAGTATTCAACACGAGGGATGATACAGTAAGTCGTCTTATCGTAATTCTTACTACTCCAACATTAGATATTGACCCTTTCGTTACCTCACACAATAAAACCTGATTGTACGATTTGCACATGTGAAGAACAAAATACAAATCTTGTGCAATGAGTTTATTAAAAACAGATTTCATAAAACCTATGCAGCAATCAGTCATCTTTGTACCAAGTGTAAGGGCGTAAGTTGGGAGTTGGTGCACTGGTTGTGCGTGCCAACCCCCCCCCCCCCCCCCGCCGAGGCAAAGGAGTTCCGTCCCTGGTAAGCAAAAAGAGATTAACAACCCGATTTTTATTTATGGTAGCAAAATAATTATCCTTGATAGCAAAAAATAACCTGTGAGAACAACACTGAAATAAACTCTGCAGGTAAAACCAATTTACCGGCGTGATGCTCTAGTGGTTAGAGCGTCCGCCTCACGTCTGGAAGGTCGCGAGTGCAAGCCCCGGTCAGGTCATACCATAGACTTTTAAAAATGGTGCCTTCTGCTTTTTAGCCAGGCGCTCGGCGTTATATAACTGAGAAGGTAAATAGTAACATTTAGTTATGCAGGGCCCGCTGGTAGAGCAGTCTCCTTGACTGAAGTGGCTACCGTGGGTAAATAAGACGTTGTTATTGTTATCATTATTTATGTACACAATTGTATTTATATTATCAAGTTTGGGCCTCGATTCGGTATAGCATCATCTCCACATTGTTACACCATGTTTCTTGAATCACATGAGATTGAGTTTTTACGATATTGTACCATTTTCCTTTTCTATTTCAGGTTGACAAAGGCATTTTAGAAGGAGTGGCTGGTTGTGATGTTCCAATCACAGAAATGAAGAAATTTACCCCACCTTACAAGGTAATCATTTTAAACACATTATTAAACAATGTTCGCAGTTCAAACAAATCTGACCCACTTGATTTCCTATGCTACTAGTATCTCTAACAAGGCCTAAAAATGAAGCACTGGAAAAGTTACAGCTCAAAACGATCATTAAGTGCTTTGAAAAGTGAACATTCTTGAGTAACCATTCCAGATTTCCCCCAAAGACTGCTGTCTTAAAGAATTTTCGTCCATACAATAATTCATGTGCTCAGTTTTATCTGTACACATTTTGCTAGTGACAGCATAACTGCCTAAAGTGTTTTGTTCTAAAGATGTTTATTTTTCTATCAGACACTATCACAAAGGATATTTATTTGTCCATCCAAACACTATCACGTATGACAGATATCAAAGTTTGACAATTCTTAAGTAGGGCTTCCACAATGTTAAATAGTGTTTTCAGTTGTTTCATTTCAGCATGAGTTAATTACAATAATTATGTATTATTCAAGGTTGACCATGTGTTACCCTCTTAACGTTTCGCCCTGTTTTTATCATTTACTGGTTACAGCTTGGAATAAACGGATACTCTTTTACAGTAACGAACAACGGATACATCCTCTTCCATCCGGATTTACGTCCCTTGTACAACAATGGGGAAGTCAAACCGAATTACAACAGCGTGGATCTATCCGAAGTAGAGTTATCCGACACGGAAGATGTTGTAAGTACCTATACTTCTCCATGCAATTGATACTTATCCGATCAATTTAAAAACAAAAGAAATACGTTCTTTTTTCGAGAACATCATTGCATTTTCGATTTGAAATGTTATCAAACTTTATAAAACTTCATTAAGAGCTGAAAAGAAATCGGATTTAATGAAAATTTGCTGTGATTTATAACAGAATAATGTAGCTAATCTCCGCAACCGTTTGATATATACCTAAATCCTCAATTCAGTTTACCGCCAGATGAAGTGTGTAGTGGAAACCGATGGAAGATTAGATTTGAAATGTCTTCAAATTTAATTGTATTTTTTCATCAGGGTATTCCCAGGAATTCTCTTGAGCTGCTTCAGAACCAGGTGACACAGTTACATGTTGCATAATTAAAAAAAATAGAGTGGCGTCCGTTCTTAGTCTGCGCATGCTTAAAGTCATCTACCGAGTGTTAATGTACTAACATAACTAAATGTAATGCTTACATCACAAGAGTGACAAAATATATACATGTCACGTATCATTATATAAAGTGCAAATATGGTGACATATAATATCCATATTGCAATATAATATAACAAATGTATATACCCTCTTGTTTAATAGCTTGAAGATGGTAAATAATGTTCCCTGTGCCAAACTGCACAAATTTGTACTTTGATTTGTGTGTGTGTGTGTGTGTTTACTTATACCTAATATTATTGTCAGTTATAACAGTTGATAAAATTCGTGTGTGTTTTATGAGTGTTGTTAATACCCGAATCTTGTGACGAAAAAAAAAAACATGAGGTACTGAATATTGAATATTCGCAGCCCGGCCATAAAAAAGTGGAATTTCCATTTAAATATTTGTCTACATAACCGTCTATTTTTGGCCGCTTTCATCCCGTTAAAGTTGCGTGGTCATTAGGGATAGATACATGTACGACATAGTTCATTACAATTCATAGTTATAGATATAGCTTGGTCATAAACATTTATTGTCTTGGTGCAGAGAGAGAAACGAATTGATTTGTTTTCGTCAGACACGAATGACAATTTAACATAGATATGCAAATGAAATTCAACACCCTTGACTTCTTTGTAAACAAAAATGCATTCTTTATGCGTGTGTGCACTAATAGCGTAGAAGCATACCATACATCATGTACATGGGCAACCCCAATATGTACTCACACTCGCTTTAAGCTTCCAACGCTATTAACATTTTGGTAATGTGCTCGTAGAACATATACGATAAGTTGTTTGCATATTATGCTTATTTCACAAGTTAATGTAATGGTGTATGTGGTACTTGAGCTGAACTGGGGCTTTATCATGCATCACAGAACATAATAATGTATTATACTTTGTATAATTTACAAACACGCGCTTGGGTAGTTACCGGTAAAGCCGTGGTATGTACTAGCGTAAATGATAATGTGGAAAATGGGTAATGACAGGCAGAGCACTTACAGTAGTGATATGATGTAAATTGTAGATGCGTGTGTAATTTGGATAACGTTGATGACTGATTTTACGAGTGCGCCCTTTTTATTTATTGCCAGCCTCATGTCTTCTAGGATGGTCTTTCTATTCGTTGTGGGTTATTTTAGTTTGTATAGGCCTGCGTTACAATATTTAAGGAAGTTATTGATTGTTATGTTAGCGGTATAAATTGTATATAGGCTAAGTAAGGAAAAAAAGAAAACAATGAACTTGTAATCAATATTTCATACTGCAGTTTTGAGATCTTAATTAGCACTCATACCTTTCAATAGACCAAGTCACCAAATTGCTCCTACCTTTGGCCTTTGATTCTTCAGTCAATGTTTCAATGCGATCATATTATATAAATGAGCAGGGAATCCAGAAATTAACTTTGTTTATCATAACCCTAAATGGAAGTAGCAAGATTGGAAGTAGTCCTCAATTTAGAACACAATGTCTCTGAAATGTAGTTTACTGCCTTAAGTTTCTGCTGTGAAAATTTCATAGTCATTCATGTCTTCTTTGTTATACAATTTTATTACAATTTTGCTGTGACGGTGCAATTTTCCGTGCAGGTTGTAGCTTTCTATGGGATCAATAAAGACCGGAGATTAAGTCGATCTTTCTGCTGAGGTATAATTCAGATAACCTTAACACATTATTAACGCTTTGGATGCTAAAATGTAAAATATAGTCGAAAATCTCGGGGTTCCCAAACCCGAGATTTGTTATTAATTAATAAAAAAACGAAAGACATTTCAGAATCTGTTATTGTGTGATATGACCTTTGGGCATAAAGCTTTCAAATTAAAAAAAAATCGCCAAAACTAAACTTGCGCTTTAATGTTGTGTTTCAACAAGCAAACGACGAATTCAAGATAAATCCTTCCAGCCTGAATATACACTCTAGGCAGGTATACATTGGTACATGTTTCAAATTATTTTGGTTATGACACATTTTTTGACTTTCTCAATCATCTCACTGCTCTTTAACCATGAAGACAAATGGCCTTATATATTAATCCGGTATGTTCAGGTTTATAGAACAGTGATTATTATGTAATAATAAATAATAATAATAATCAGTTCTTTTATAGCGCATAACACATAGCATATAGCATGTCCCTATGCGCTTATAATGAAAACAATACAATACAAGATACATGTATATTGGTTTTCAAGTCAGATTAATATCACACAATTAAAAGAATGCAGTACTGCAACTAATACACTTTGCAAAATATTTTTTTTCTGCGTTAACCAATAATAGTGTGTTGTGTGTGGATACTAACTAAACTTACGAGTGTAATCTTTCTTTATTCAGTCATTTGATGTGTTAATATGACGAGTGCATGGTGAGTGCATGTTACGTCATAAAAAAGTCACGTGATACGTGATGTCATGTCACTTTATTACTAGTCATATAAGTAGGCCTAACCAACCAATGATAATGATATTTTGAAGTTTACAACTAAGCATGAGTTACAATATTATGGAAGTGCCTGATGTGACTTATTTTGGTTTCCTATTTAATCTTACCAGAACCCCCCCCCCCAACCAAAATAAAATGCACTTGTACTTTGCAGAGCAAACTTTACCATGACAATATCCCTAATTAATATGTCATAAAATGCACACCTTGATAAGTATTTTGATGTGCACACGTACTTTCAGTGCTTGACCCTGAGATAATAGTCTTCTTTGACAAAACAAACAAAAATACTTTTAAAAAGGAGACAACATGGTTTGAATTCAGAATATAGAGCAACTTATCAAATTTGAAAATATCGTAGAGAAATCTTGGGGTGAGAAAAAAATATCACTCAAAGATGTTTACCGAAATGCCACCGAAATGTAAATGACCCAAAGTCTATAAAGATATATTATTGGATTAGTTATTCAGCCATGACAGTAAGTTCGTGTGAAAGGTTTTAGTGCAACATACATGTAATATGGCACATAAATCAGTCTTAATTTCATATTGACCCTGGCCAGTTGCACGGCTTCCAAAGAAGAGACAGTAATTACACCACTGACTTCAAGAGAGTGGACGATTATACTGGACGTGATGAAAATGCAGAATCCGGGGTTTGCGAGGGCATCTCCCGCATACCTGTCGTTCTTGTAATAGCTTGGGTATACCAGCTTTGTCTATATCAAATCACCATAAAAGGATAACTGGCGGTATCGTCTGAATAAACACCACTTTCGTTAATGATTCTAAAACAGCCCGTTTAATTGGGATAGTTTTGTTTTACGATCTGTGAGTTTCGTACAATTTTTTTTCTCGTTTCCAACGAATACAGTTGGTTAAATCATTACACAGGAAAAATATTGATAAGAAATTGAATATTTCACTTCTCGAAATTTTTAGTTACGTGGATGTCAGTGTCGTGTCTTGGACAATGAGCGTTCTAGTTTTTTGAGAAATGTTACTGAAAAATCAGGCATGTACCTATTGTGGAAAAGGTTCAGCAATGTTCTTTAATTCATTCGTCCATGATTCAATCAATGAATCAATCAATCAATCGATCAATCAATTAATCCATCCATCCATCAATCAATCAATCAATCAATCAATCAATCAATCAATCAATCAATCAATCAATCAATCAATCAATCAATCAAATCATTGACTAATCGTAATTTTTGCTCATATCCCTCAGCTCCGGGATTCGATGGTCAACAGACAGGCCGGTTTCTACCGAATGGTTGCAAGACAAATGTATGCAGATATGGTAAGAATGGATTTGACATCTTTGTCCATTTCAGACTTTTGCTTATCTTGAAAGGCACACACTAAAAAAAGATAGGTTCAACTTTGCACCTTTAGAGGTGCAGCCCAATGTCACACTGAGAGCACCTTTAAAGGTGCAAATTTGCACCTTTCAAAAAGGTGCAAAGTTGTGCTTTTCTGAAAGGTGCAAATTTACACCCAAAAGGTACTGGAGTGCTTCGTAAAAAATAAAAGTCCTTGATATGACCCCGGCCGGGGTTCGAACCTACAACCTTCCGGACGTGAGGCAGACGCTCTAACCACTAGGCCATCACGCCATCCATGACATTGTTTGTTTGCACCTGACTTAATTGTGTTAAAGATGCATTATTGTTAACCTTTATGGTGCAAACTTGCATATATAGGCCTTTCTCGTAATTTTGTGGATGTTTCATTCCCAGGAACCTAGAGATGAGCTATTCCGATAACCTGCTCCGTTTAAATGAACTTCAATTGCTGGAATCCAATTTGCATATATTACTTGTTGCTATGTCGAACAAGCATCGGACAAGTTTTTAGGTTGTCATAAACAACCTTTGTTTTAAAGATATGCATGAAATTTGAATATGTTACGAGAACGGCAAAGGCGCAAACTTGCACCCGCCTATACAGTGGGGCGAGCGCATAACCGTGAAAAGTGCAAATTTGCTCAAATACCGCGGAGGAAATTTTTTTGCACCTTTTTCCGCAAAGTTTGCACCTTGTGCACACCTTTATTTCTTAGTGTGCACAAAATCCGAAAAATGGGGGGAAATTTGTTAACGATGCAAAATCTGAGTTGACTTCAAATTTGACACAGTTTTATCGACCCTGTTAGTAACGTTTTGAATATTTCGTTTAAATGGCAGAAATCAGACATTTTTAAGCAAAATTGTGCAAGAGTTTTAGAAAAAAGCGTTGTCTCGACAACACTCCAGACAAAAGCAGTTATGAGCTTATCGCTTTTATTTAGAATATGAACGCGCATTAATCAGAGCATTCATTTCTTAAATTTTTATGTGTTTTACAAACTTCATTTATATTTATTCACAAAATTATCTCTAAAATGGTATGTTAGCCAATAAGAGTTGAAATATGCTGACCGGCCCCACGACTCAGATATAGGACATCCCTGTTTCAACCATTTCAGAAGTACTCACAGAATACCATATAATGCAAAGTCTGTAGGGTTTTGTTGCGATGGTACAAAGAGGATTAGATAGAAGGTCATCGGCATGAATTCATGATTTATTGGAGGAACTTTAATGGTTGAATGGATCCATAATCCACCATCGAATATGTTGAAATCTACGGTACATGGATTTTGTTTGTTTGTAAATATACCATCTATTTATTTTCCCGTCATTTTAATTTCAGAAACGAGTCACCATACAACAAAAGAAGTACTATTATAGATTCTTAAACCAAACACCGTACAGGTAAGTATTATGGATTTCAGATTGCGAGACCAAATTTAAACTGTTCTTGAATTGAATTGTATAGTAAGGTCTATGTAAACTAAGGTTCGGTTACGGTGGGTACAGCGTGTCCCAGAAAATATGTCCCTCTCGTAGACCACAAAATAATGACTAAAATCAAGTTTTATACTCCCTAAACTTTTCACATCTAGAGCCCACTTACTTTTCTAATTCTTGTGAAAATTTCAAAGGTCTAGCTTCATTGGTTTTGAATAAATAGGCTCTTATGTAACAGCAGTGCTTTCCAGCTCATTCCAAGTTTGATAAAAGAAAGGCACATCACAGACATAATACGTTATTCCATGCTTCACTTGAATTATCTCAACGACTGTTCATTCACTTTTTAAATAAATACTAATCAAAGTTCTACTCCACTGATCATGTTTGCTTTCACAGAGTATGTTCCACTTATGGTTTGTCCTTCTATGTCCAGCTTGTAAACTTTTAGTGTTCTCCTGCACGTCCTTCCATCTGATTTCCCTTCAGGGTGATGCATTGATGTAGCACTGCAAACTTGGAATGGGCTGAAAAGCACTGCTGTTACATAATAGACTGTGTATTCAAAATTAATGAAGCGAGACCATAAACATTTTCACAAAAGTTTTAAAAATAAAATCAGGTTTTAAAATATGAACACTAGATATAGAATAATAGGCCTACTTGAGTTTGGATTTAATTTAGCAGTTTTTCAGAGGGACATTTTTGGGGGGACACGCTGTATAACCATACCAGGGTAATTATAAGTTCATATTAAAAAAAAACTGAAGGATGAACGAGATCGTGGACTCTCTTAAAGACACTATATAACATTGTGGAAGACCCATTTAAAACATTGTCAAAATTTGCTATCTGACATATCTGACAGTGTTTGAATGGACAAATAAACACCCTTGAACACAAAGGTTCAGACAGTTATGCTGTCACTTTTAAAATATGTACATATAAAATTGGCACATGAATTATTCTCGGCCGACGAAAATTGAGATAATTGGAATGGTCTCAGTAATTTTTAGTTTTTAAAACACTTATTGATCATTTTGAACTGTAATTTTTTCAGGGCTCCATTTTTAGACCTTATCAAAGACACTAGTAGCATGGGGAATCATGTAGCTCATACTTTTTGAAATGGGAACATGGTTATACGGTGCTTTTAATGAATGAAGGAATGAGGTTAGAGAGAAATTACATTTCAAACTTTTCAAATCAATTTGTAGTGTATTTACATACTAATGAGTGATATATTTACTTATTTATGAGTGACTTTAAGGTGATTTTAGCGAATTATCTCTGTATGGACTGACTGCTGGGTTTTAATATACGGGATTCCAGGATTGAGCCTGGATGTTAGTGAGATTCACTAAAAAGTTCATTGTTTAATAAAATCACTGTTTAACTTTGAAATTCACCTTCAAAAGAATGAAATAGTGAAATAGAGAGCAAAAAATATGACAGATCTTGTTTTAGAGAGTAATCAGAATTGATTCTATGATATTCTGCTAGGTGGCAATAAGATACTCTCGGACATATGTCTTTATTTTCCAGAGATTATGCGCACATTTCGTACATTATTCTCACAGGAGAGGAGGAATTGTCTCCATCGCCAAATAAAATCCCCTTCCAAGCAATGAGTAAACTATTGAGAATCCTTTACATAACGTAAAACCACAGCTGCGGTCGTAGAATTTTAACGTCCAGTATTTCCATTCAAATGTAATTGCACTTTATGAAAAGTAATGGATTGAATAAATTGCACTTTATGAAAAGTAATGGATTGATAACATGTCAACATTTAGTCTGATATCAAGCCATACTTGTGATTAATAGTAGTAGTTTTAATAAACAAATAGATTTTAAAAAATAACAAATTGTTCGACATCATTACCCTTTTGATTTCATCAATAACAGTCTTGCAATCGCTATACCGGAGAAATACGGGACAAAGCGGCTCCAGACGCCAGCCATGTTTGATAAAAAATTTGGCTACGAACGAGACATCATCATCGCTGTGCGCAATCGAGATGGTAAACGTTTTGTAATTTTCAACCTACTGTTAAAAACTGTATGTATATACGATTGTGTGTTATGCTTTAAGAAAGCATCTCTTGCAACCTTTTTATGATACAGTTCCTCTAATGTAATCGCAGTTAAAGTGTATATTTTTATATTCCTGCTAGAATTTATCATTAAAAATTATCCAAATGCATACTTTTAAATTTTTCTCGCTGCATCTCGTGATAAACTTCTCTACCAAGTCACGAATAAACTAAACCAGGTATGGTTATATATCAATTGATCCAACTGAAAATCTTTTAAATGAAACTTACTGCAACATTGTCTTTTTTGCTAATGCACATGGAACATGATGTATCATTTTCCCAATTCATGGTGTAATACAAGTGAAATTAATCTGTGTCTCGTTCCGCAAAAAAATGATGGTATCACACTTGGAAGACGCGAGCACCACGATTTTACTTAACTTAATCCCACCGTCTTGAAAACGAGTTACAGCGTTTACCACGCGACGGGCATTCTGTTCTTTAGAGTATATCACGAATCTGAACTTGCCTTATTTCTGTAACCTTTGTGTTCTGAAGGTTTTTTTCTATGGTAATCTACATCTCATTCCAGCTGCCAGGATATTGTTTGGAGAGGGATCTCCTGGACGTACAATTATTGCCAACTGGTAAGTAAACTGTTTTACGATAGAACAATCATGGACTCGTATTCTACCAAATAATATAGTATATTTGTGATACATTTGTAACATTTTCTATTGTGATTCTTTTGTTTTGTTAATTTATAAATACGTATGTTAGACTTATTTGACAGTCAGACATGTACATGTACTTGAAAGAAGTTGTATTTTTTGCCATCACAACTATTTTACAGAAATTTGGGGCATAATTTCAATAAGCAATGAAATGGTGGTTGTGTGAGTTCTGTAAACTGACACGATTTTTTAAAGATGGCGGCGCCATTAGAATAATGGCCATGGTGTAACATTGCAATGATTTTAAATGAGTTCCCTATAGGCTTCATCAAATTTCATCAAATTAGGGACAGGAGAGAAAAAATCAAATTTTCTTCACACCATCATATATTTGCAAAATAAGGGTTTTTGAAAGATTACATAATGTATCTGGATTTACAAGATTTTATGGCAACGAGTATTGATAGCCATTATGGTTCTGTTAATCAGTTAAACACATTTAAATCGCCATCGCTTTACACAATCGGAGAAATGCGACACATGTATTGAAACATTGACCAGAAATGGAAAATTGGCAATCTTTCAAATTGTACGCTTTTTAAAATCTGTCTGTGAATAAAAAAAATCCATACCGTTAAAATGATTATCAATAACTTCATTTACAGGCTTTATTGTAAGATAAACTACAGTTCACCCATCAGATACGAAGGGGAAGAGCATCTAGCCCGATATCTACAGGAAGCCGCTAGGAATGATGGGAAACTCAGCGACATGTGTAAGTACAGTTATTATATCGAAAAGCTGATACAACATATATAAATACTTGGTCCTCGGTAGGAATCCTCCAAAAGACACCATAAAGTGTTTAAAATAGAGGTGTGTCGTCAAGTGCGGCCACCAACCTAAGGTGTTGATTTTGAGGTTGTCTTAAGCGCAGATTTAAAGGTAACCGCGTTCTTGGGAAGAATGAAAGAACAAATAGCCAAAATCCTTTTGTGTGTCTAGAAACACATTTTGATTATTTTATACCCGGGTACATTTTGAGTGTAATTATAATCATATCTCGAGGTTCAGGAACAGATTCTCCCCTTTTGCATAAAAGATATTTCCAGACTACAGAGACAAATTTTGTGTTCCATTACAATTAAATTTCAGGTACGATACTCTTGTGTTTTATATGACGTGTGTAAACATTTCCTGTATCTAATACTTTATTCTTTACATGTACATGCTCAGTACTTGTTGCACTTTTCCTGCCGTACGCTGCCTCAATGTAAATATATCACGGGTGTAAATCCTGGGGGATAAGGAATACATTCCTCCACATTTGGGGAAGGTGAATGGCCTTCACTGTCACGTCCGCTTTAAAAAAATAAAATGATTTTTAAATGAGGCAGTTCTTGTGAATATGGTCAAGTTGATTCGTGTATCTTACTATCAGTTATCAAACCGTATTACATGGGATTGTTGACTTATAGCTACGATATGATATGATTTTCTGTTTGGTTCGTCTTCCACAACAGGTGACTATGAAATGATCAACCATTTGATATTGGATGCCAACGTGACCCAAATTATGCCTGACTACTGGCAACAAGTCTATGGACCGGTCGATGAGGAGTGAGATACACGATTAATGAATTTCAATGGCGATATGCACCCACACCTAAGTCTT
>JZLH01S0029049.1:63805-82053 GCA_001188425.1 Eucidaris tribuloides | reverse complement strand
GTGATCGATAATGTTGGAGCTCGGTTTAGCAGACGATTTTGTTTCACCAACACCAACACCGAACTTGAAATCACCAATTGCCAAGTCATTTAAGTAAGTACAGGATGTAGTTCTTGATGTATTAGTAACATTCTGTGATGCCCCGCAATAGGCATTGTAAACATTTGATGTCTGGATCCAAGGGCATGTAGTTGTATGCTCTTTATCATATGCTTGTTCATCTGTGCATTTGTTTTTGGTTGAAAGGAAACATTGAACAATTATGTTCAAGCAGTCAAGACGCATTTAGGGGACCCCACCCCCCTCTCCTAGTTATACCCCAATCAAACTTTGTGTCTGAAAATTTCACATCTTGTTTAATTTAATGGTTTTCCTTCCCAGCCTTCCGAATCCTGACTTCAGCTCTCTACTTTTTAGCAATGATAATTATGTTTATATTGTGATTTGTGTTATGTGGCTTAATTATCAACCGGTTTATTGAAATGTATGTATATTTTCCCTCAGGGGCTCAGTAAAAAGCTATTCTATAAATCTGTTCATGATATGCACATTTGCAGAAATCCAACTTGCAGAAATTGTACATGTATAGTTTTTTTGCTACAGCGGGCGAGCCTCGGACATGCTTTCACATTGTCAAGATTTAAAAACAATTGTACGCATACAATTTGAATCCCCTCCCTACTCAAAAGTATTGCAACATACGCTACAACTCATGCATTTTGAGTTGAAGGGGTCTTTCTATAATGATATCCTAATGAAGTTTATTATTGGAAAACGGAAAATTATTTGAAAAGAAATCAATGAATATTCTTTCTCCTTTCTATCCAAGGCGGAGAAATTATCAAATGCAGACACACCCACGGTAGAGGGGCGGGAACATAAAATCTAATATTTTGTTCGCCTCCCTGTAGGGGTGGGGTGTTAATTTACACTAGTATGTTAATTTGGTTTCATATTTCCCGTGAAACGGTTTTGATGGCTTTGAAATACATCCAGCAAACAAAAAACGCCAATGTGTTCCTTTGACGCTTTCTCAGAAAGAAGACACCACCCCACGAAGACGAATGTAACTCATATCTTCATAAGACAGTGTTATGGAGGATAAGGCTACTACTATACAGATGATGCGCCCTTCCTTTCCACATTATCATATCAATGCTACTAAAAAGTCGCATACAGTCAAATTCGTAGGATTGTTTGCCAATAAAACTCGCCTTTAGAATTGAGAAAGAATAGAAGAAATTGCAACTTGAGGAGGTCCTTTCTGAAATATGGGGCGTATCCTCCTTACCATTGTCTTATGAAGATAGTAGGTGCTTTCGTCTTCGCGGGGTGGTGTCTCCTTTCTAAGAAAGCGCCAGAGGAACAAATTAGCATTTTTTGTTTGCTGGAAGTCTTTTCAAGCCATCAAAACCGTTTCACGGAAAATATGAAACCGAATTACGATACTAGTGTGAATTAACACCCCGCCCCTACAGGGAGGCGAACAAATATTAAATTAATTAATTAATTTTTTTTATGTTCCCGCCCCTCTGCCGTGGGCGCGCGTGCAATACTTTTGAGTAGGGAGGGTATGTTTGTGAACAGTTCCATATCAATCTCTTAACAACAGAAAACGCTCCTCTTTTGGGCAGAGAAATACGAGGTTATATACGCACTGGTCGTGCACTATAGTGCTCTGACGCCGCGCTGTGTAGGAGCATTTCTATTGTTTATTCCCACTCGGACGCATAATAATAAAGACAAACGTTGATTTCTGACTGAGAGAAAATGGTGTTTGTGAGTCGTTTTGCCAATTCCGTGGGCCTTCTCCTTGCCAATAAAATGTGATTTTTACATTTTTTAAATCATCAGACTTCCCACTACATATCCTCATCGTCAATATATCTATAGATCTCGCACTTTCATTTTATAAAGCGGCAAAGAAAGAAAAAATGAGAAAAACGAGGATCTTCCACGAGATTTTTTTTTACCAAAAAGGAATTCTTCAAACTCAATTCCGCGGGTCATAACATTGACTTCGGTCACATATTTTGATCTAACCTTAAAGAGAAACCTTTGATTATCATAAATCTCATTTCAATAGTACATCAAGCTTCTAGATTTGCTACAATGGCAAAAAATGTGCCAAAAACGACGGTTTTACTTCCAGTTTACCATTGTGTTGCAAAACTCTAGACCATGAAGAAATTAAAAGATCGCTTAGAAATTGAAACGAATTTGTTAGTTTTGTGTTCGAAGTGTCCAGTCCCAAACTTATGTATTTTTTTTTGTATAGACTGTAATGTCCATCGATGTTCGTCCGGTTGTGGGGAGACCTCGCTGACCAATTTTAAGGACAATCATACGATCATGACATCACCCTTCCCGTCCAGGTTTCAGCCTTACAGTCAATGCAGTCTCGAAGTATCGGCACATAGCGGAAAATTCATCGCCTTCGAATTTATCAGATATAAGGTGAGTTACTACTAGTAAGTGATGGTTTCTGAACCAAATCACTTTAATCGATTTAAAAAGATAAATAAACGAACCAGATTTCGTCATCAAAATACACCACAGCCTTCGATATTTTTTTTTTGTTGTGTGTGTGTGAAGAAATTACATCTTCATTACCCCCCCCCCCCACAAAAAAAAAAATGACTTTTCAAAGTACAGGAACTATGGAGAGATATTTTCGCATATACATAACACTCTGAATTCAATGAATACAAATTCTACCAACACAATGATTTAAGCAGATTTGGATTGACCATTCAAAAGCTTTTTTTTAGGGGGGCTTTCACAATGTTAAATACTATCTTAAAGAGAGAAAACAATTGAACAATTATGTTGCAGATATTGGCCGGCAAAAATGAAAATTGTGAAGACTCCCTCAGCGTGAGAAATTCGGCAAATACTTCCGGGCAAGAATTTTATTTCTCTTGCATGACAAGCACGCCCCCATTGTTGATAACCAACCTTCATAACATCACTCTTGAGATGAAGACCGGATTAGAAGGCAATTCCGAAGGATTCGAGGCTCATTACTGGTTTTCAGGTCAGATATTTCTTTATTTTTTCCTCTATTTGTTTCTTTCCTACCTTTGTGTTTTGTCTTTTCTTCTTTATTTTCTTCCTTTGTATTTCTTTTCCTCTTCTTTCATTTTTTCTTTCTCTTTTTTATTTTCCCTCTTTTTCCATTTTTTTTTTTGTATTCTTGTTATATTTTCTTTTTTCACATTTTCTTTGTTTTGGGTTTGTTTGTTTTTAGAAAGAGTTGTTATGTTGAAATTGGTTGCTCTTATTTCATCAAACGCAGAAAATCGAGTATGAAGCCAGCAAAATTGGTCAAGTGTGACGAGTAGATTTTTCCTTCTATACTTAGATTTTTACACAACCATGTGAATTCATGCCAGCCGAAAAAAAAATATGAGCTCAAATCAGTTTTCCGTGAACAGGCACCGTTTGATATCACATAGTTTCATACCCATTAACCATTTTAGTGCCACATGCAGAATATCACATGCAACGTCTATGGAATATTCTTGCAATGGTACTTGGAGGGTTTATTTGTTTTCGTGTCTCTTTCAGACAAACCTGGCTGTCACGTCGGATGGGGGACGGAACCGGGCGGCGCTGTCCTCTGCTCGGCACCAGAGGGCGTCATTGCATCTTTCAGCTACCCGAACGCAGCGCCGCCAGATACAGAGTTTGAGTGGACGATAGAGACAAAGCCCAACACATACATCGAATTGCGATTCATCCATTTTAACATGCCTTCGACAGATAGCGAATGTGGGCACACAGACAACCACGTGGTTGTTTCAGAGGTATTTCAATTGGGATGGCGAAAGAATGGGGTGTGCAATCCTCAATTTCAGGTGGAGGATGATATAAATGCACAACAATCCGACCCCCCCCCCCCCAACCTTTTTGTGAAAAGTGAGAACAAATCACGCAAGGCCTTAAACGTATCATGAGTAAAGATTTAATGATTAAAGTGATTACAAATTATGATGATAACAATACCACCACTACTACTACTACTACTACTAAACTACTTCTCGTACTACTAAACTACTACTACTACTACTACTACTACTACTACTACTACTACTACTAAAACTACTACTAGTACTACTACTACTACTACCACTATTATTATTATTATTATTATTGTTATTTTTATTGTATTAATACATAACTCTAATTGCACTAAGGGCGAATTTTTGATCCTCGGCCTACGCACACTTTTTCCCCCTTAACACTCCTGCCCTATTGTGACGAAATAAACCCTATTGTTTGGATTCGCCCTATATGGAGGGTTGTATGCTGATAAGAAAAAGAAGAAGAAAAATAATAATAATTATTATTATTGTAATTATAATAATAATAATAATTATTATTATTATTATTGTAATTATAATAATAATAATAATAATAATAATAATAATAATAATAATAATAATAATAATTAATAATAAAAATAATAATAATAGTAATAATAATGAGTAACAGCAGGAGTAACAATGGTAACAGTAGTACTAATTACAACAGCATTAGCAGAAGTAGTAGCAGTAGTAATAATAAAAGTAGTAGTAGCAGTGGTAATACTAGAAGTAGTGGTAGTAGTACTAAAAGCAGTAATAGAAGTAGTAGTATTAGAAGTAGTAGTAGTAGCTGTAATAAGAGTAGTAGTATTAGAAGTAGCAGCAGTAATACTTACAGTAGTATTAGAAGTAGCAGCAAATTATTAGAAGTAGTAATAGAAATAGTAATAGTAGAAGTAGCAGTAGTAGTGGTAGTAGTAGGCCTAGTTGTGGTAGTAATGGTAGTATCCCAAACAATTTAGATGTATATTGATTAGTAATTACATCGATAGGTGAAAATGTTTTTCTAATGACTCTCACAAAATATCAAATTCTATATGCACACAATATACACAATATATAAAAGAAAATAGTGAAAGTGGAGCAAATTTGTCTGAACCGGTTATGAGTAATGAATGTTCACCGTTATTATGGAAGATCCTTAACTTAGCAAGTCTGCCACTTTTTTGTGAGAGTGTGGATAATTCCTAATTGATTTTGCATACAAATTTCATTTTCTTCTCATTCATCATTTCAAAAAAAAATCAAATTTCCTCTTCCTGGTTGTTTGCATATGTAACGGCAAAAATTGTGTAACCTTTTCAACTGGCATGTCAGAAATATTGAAAATATGAGTAGAAACTGTCCATTTATACATAATTTTATAATGATGATGATGATAATGATAATAATAATAATAATGATAATAATAATAATAATAATAATAATAATAATAATAATAATAATAATAATAATAATAATAATAATAATAATAATAATAATAATAGAATCTTATTTACGCAGGGTAGCCTCTTCAGTGACAAGCAATATTCTCCAGGAGGCGCTGCAACTACTCTTTTTTACCATGGTCACTGGGATACAGTTCTAACCTGCACAAAGATGTGAACCATTTCCTACTTTTACTGTATATACAGGATTTGTTATTCTGTTATTGTGTTTTAAATTATTTTTTGAACTTTTGTTCAAACGCTGATGATGTTACATTTGTTTTTTGTCTTTGTTTTTTGCATTCTCTGAATGCAGATTGATGTCTGAGTTTTATTTTTTTTACTCGTAGGATGTGTTCACTGGTGGCGATTACATCGAAGTGTGCACTCCCTTCTGCGACAACCATCCTCCTCCTGACATCATTTATAGTCGACAAAACCGTCTCTTCATTCGTAGCGAGCACGTGACCAGTGACGCAAAGTTCCTGGCGGAATATGAAACGAAGCGATTCGAACCCACCACCCCCGTTGTCTTAAACACAGACAGTGGTAAGGGGGAAACCGCCAGGAATTTATTGCCGGCAACTATGGAATTAGTTAAGAAAACACAAAAATGGCATGGTACATGGTGATAAATAGAGCCAAAATGAGTAGTTTGTTTGTTTGTTTGTTTGTTTTATTTCCGTAATCATAAATGAAATACAATACAAAGCATCAAGAGCTAGCTACAGTTTTAAAAATACGGTATAACTACGGCGGATAGCCCATTTCAGCGGCATTTATAGAATGTCGCTGTTCTTCCATTGGGTCCCACACTGGAGTACCGTGTGACACTTACCCTCAGCAAGGCATTTTGGTTAATCTTACGCCTGCGCGAAATTTTTTCATAGAAGATAGTCGAAACAGTTACAGGGGAAGGAGATTAATAATTCAAAAAGTGCATAAATTAATACGGCTCGATTAATACGCGTCGGGCGGCATGCATCGTAACGTCAGGTCAGCTCAAGGCTAGCGCACATGCGATCTAATTGGTTGGAAAGAGCTGACAGTTACCCCAAAATCTTTCGCTGGGCTAAAAATCTAGGTGTGTTAACCAGGGACTGGATTGTTTCGGACTAATGTGTATAACCTTTCCAAATTGTACGATTTTCTGTAAAATCGCAAATACTATCAAGACAATACATTTTAACTCATTTATTTGGTTCATTGTGTATTCATTTTACGATAAATGTCATTGGTAGGAACTTCAGTGACATTTGTCATTCGAATTAAAAGATATGGATCCGATTGTCTTCTCGGCGAACAGGTTCGCCGATAGTACCTGAATGAAGTCAACCCTGGGCGAACAGGTTCACCGATAGCACTCAAAGTGTTAATTTATTCCTGTTACTTGCCGGCTATATCATCCATTAATTCTGGAGATTTCGTTGTCACCATCAGGGCATCCTTCAATGAACATGTGGTTTATTTTAACAATACAGTCTATAGGGAAAATGTCTATATAACAAAATTTGCTTCTTTTAATAAAAATATACCCTTTCTAAAAATGAAATGTTTATTCTAACTTTGTTTAGAGCTTTGAAAGTAGAATTTTCTAGGTGCCTAAAACAATATATTTCGAAGCAATAGATATCCAAAACACATACAAAATGGGCGTGTTTTTCCTATTTCACTTACAAATTTGTGATAAAATCTGCAGTTTGGGAGAAAAATAACCAATACACATGTTAACCTTCGTATAAGAATGAAAGAACAAATTGTATTCCTGACATTCATTTTATATATATTATTGGCATTTATTTAAGGGGTAAAATTTGTGGCACAACATTGCGCCCGCGACACATTGAGAGTTAATTAGGGACTAATTTTTTTTCAGAGCTCCATTTTTACCACCGTAGAGATATTGATAACATTAAAGCATTTTAAAACAGTCCCTTTAATCATATTTTTAAAGCCGAGGTTAAATTTAGGGGATTTTTTGTTATTTGAAAGCTTTATGCCCCAAAGTCATAACCCTCCAATAATAGATTCTGAATGTCTTTAGTTTTTTTTATTAGTTAATGAAAAATCTCGGGGGGACCCCCGAGATTTTCGACTATATTTCATATTATAGCATGCAAAGGGTTAAAAAGGCTTTAAGGTTACATGTGCTATACCTCATCTGAAAGAGCAGACTCTGCTTTTTCAAATGAGGTATAGCTCATATAACCTTTTTAACCCTTTGGATGCTATAATGTAAAATATAGTCGAAAATCTGGGGGGTCCCCTTGAGATTTTTCATTATTTAAAAAAAAATAAGGACATTCAGAATCTATTATTACAGGGTTATGACTTTGGGGCATAAAGCTTTCAAATAATAAAAAAAATCCCCAAAACTAAACTTGGGCTTTAACTACTTTCTATCAAAAGCATTCTCCTGCCCCGACGGCTGGGATATCTACCGTGGTTACTGCTATCGACTCTTGGGAAGCAACGAGAATAATAAGAGCGAGCCCGCGACGCCAATAACATGGAATGAGGCTGAGACGCTGTGCAAGTCCCAGGGTCCCTCGTCCCATCTCGCCAGTATAAAGGACACAGGGGATATGAACTTCGTACACTACCAACTCACCAATAGATGGGGCGTTCAGCGGCGGAACGTTTATATTGGTAAGATAAAGGCAGGGAATCTCTTTTGCATCCATCCAGAAGCACAACCAAACATCAATTATGGTCTTTGGATATTGGATATTAGATATTTATGAAGGACGGACGTGTCTGTGGAATCTGAAGATCGTTAATTATCTAGAATATGGAAAATACACCAAACACCAACTGGCATCCAGTCTTCGTGTGAAGCTTACTGAACCGACTCAGTTGAGAAGTATCATTTCAGTATTCTCTCATCAATCTATTATAATCTGTGCGAGACTACGTATAAAATATGTATTATGTTCACAAATTCATGATATGGTATGGTACACATTTGTCAATTGTTGATAAATTTCGGAGGACAAGGGTAAAAGGAATCATAATTTTATCACACAAACAAGTACACATAAACATGTACACATACGTACATACATACATACATACATACATAGTTACTCTGAGTGTCAGTCGATCGATTTTGTTATAGGTTATTGTTGCTGTGTTTTTGCTGTTGTTTATGCTCGTTTATGTGACATTTATTTGAGTTTTTGTATTATATTTGTGTAGGTCTAGGTAACAGAGATGAAAAAGGAATTTTCCGCTGGTCCGACGGCTCGCCTATGTCATACACGGATTGGTTCAGAGCAGCGAAGTATGCACCATTTTTTTTCACGCTACACTCTGTAAAATCTCTGGTTAGATAGACTCGGAGAAGGATCCGTTGCAGCCACACTCCGAAAAGGGTCAGGTTTAACAATATTCCTGGTAAAAATCTGTCAACCAGATCCGGATTTTGGTCAAACTTGATCCAGAATGTGATTGAATCTGAGTGTGGCCCCATCGGACCCTTTTTCGAATCGCGTCTGACCCGGGATTTTTAAGAGTGTGTAACTGTTATTTTGAATTTCACACGTGAGTAAATAACACCAAGATCATCTGTTTTGGTTGGTTCTTTCTATTTTGGGGCCACTTTTGTGAACCAATGTAAATTTGCTATGCGCGCGTTAGTGTACGTGTAATTCTATGAGACGCCATCATGGGTGCAAATCCAATGTAAAATGTGGGAGGACACCACACTCTTGTAATACTGGGCTATGTTGGTTGTATGTTCCAATTTCAAATCGTGGGGGGGGGGGAGCATGTCCCCCTATCCCCTGGATTTGCGCCCATGGACGCCATCAATTAGGCCTATAAGACGCCTCATTTTCGCTTTACCGCGAGAAAAGCTGAAATGCACTCCTTTGAAAAATCGCCTCTTAAAATTATAAACCAGCTGAAGGAAAATTGACGATCAAAGTGTTGTATTGCTAAAAAAACAAAACGAAAAACCATCTGATAAGCGAGAAACATAAAAATTTCTTTTGGATGATGAAGGGGAAAATTTGATAAATTCGGCGTCCTTTTTTTTCTGGACCATACTGTATGCAATCAGACTTCTATCGAGGACTCAACCAGGGGCGGCTCCAGGGTAAAATCTTAGGAGGGGCAAAAAATCTGTCGGGGAAAATTTTGCCCGCCCCAAAAAAACTTACAATCCCAATGAACAACAATAGGGGTCGAAAATGCTGAAAACGGTAAAAATCCACGTTATTTTCATTACTTTGCAAACATAGGGGCGGCCGTTTCCCTGTACCCCCCCCCCCCGGTTTCGCCCCTGGAGTATTATACCTGTAGACATAAATGACCACCTTTTTGGATATACCCTGTAGTTCAAACGACGAGGTCCAGGACCAACCCGACGGGGCAATGCTCGAACGGTGTACGATGATCGTGACATCTGACGTTCGGACGACGGCACTGTGGAACGATGTCTCCTGCCCGTCGGCCGAAGCCAACATTATGCTGTGCAAGCGGCCGGCTACACGGGTTGGCGGTGAGTTAAAGAAAACGGACCACGTAACATCGCTCTGCAAGACATGGGGTGTTGAATGTAACCATCTCCGGACAATTACCCCGAGCAATTACCGTCGGAACAATTACCCCGGGAACAATTACCACCCTGTACAATTATCACCCTGGACAATTACCCCCAGACAATTACCCCTGAACAATTACCCCTGACCAATTACCACCCTGTACAATTATCACCCTGGACAATTATCCCCAGACAATTACCCCTGAACAATTACCACCCTGGACAATTACCCCCAGACAATTACCCCTGAACAATTACCGTCGGAACATTTACCCCAGGAACAATTACCCCCTGGACAATTATCACCCTGGACAATTTCCGTAGAACTATTAACACCTTGACAATTAGGCTACGCCCGAAACAATACCAAGATTGTTAAACTCCGCAGTGTTGCAGTGCAAGTGGCTTTGATTTAAATTAACAAAGTACAACACTAAACCAGGGTAGAAGTAAAAGTTAAAGCAATATTTGAAATGTTATGAACTTCAAAATGTCACAAATACCTAACTTATTTGTATGATATTCTTAGTTTAAAGTATTTTAAATATTTTAACAGATTTCATCATTTTTACTTGTCTTTTTCTTTGCTGCAGATCTTATCAGTGTAGAGGTCCGTGGATTACTTTATCAAGGACCAGGTGAGTTTCATCCGGGAATTTGGTAGCCTAAGTTTTCAATAAAATGACATTAATGGCTGAAGCATGATTAATAATTTTAACAGATATTGCACAGTAAAACGAAATGTTTGCTGGCAAAATTTTAGAATGAATTTGCTGTACCGATTTGTAAACCGCAAAATGTAGAGGCCAGAGCTCTCAGACAAATGGCAACATAATAACTATGAAGAAATTAAAAGAGGATTTTACAATGTATTCATATGAAATTAATATAAAAGAAATCTAAGTACGTAAACTCCAAACAGTGACTTTAGAATATGTTATTAAAAAAACAACTTAAAATAAGCAAATGAAATAACCTGAAAAGGTTCACTGAGTTCAAACTGCTTATCCACAAAAAACGACCTGGCCATATGAAAAGACAAAATCCTATTACGATAGAAACGTCATAGCAAATCTTGTTACTTTTCTGCTGGAGGTCTTTGTAATTAGGACAAGCAACCTTTTATTTTCTTCCATCCACAACTTTGTTAGTCTCGTTCTAGGTGTTCATTCGATTTCATATCACCATATATCCATTTTTTCTAGTCTTACCTCCAGCATGTGGTCCCAACTTCTTTGCGTGTGGGTCTGGAGAATGTATTCAGAATGTCTTCGCGTGTGACGGTCAGTTGGACTGTTATGATCGTAGCGATGAGGATAACTGCCCTGAAAGTAAGTAACCGATGTAACCAACGTTGAAACTGAGACGATCTTCTTCTTCTTCTTCTTCTCCTCCTCCTCCTCCTCCTCCTTCTTTTCTTCATTTCTTCTTCTTCTTCTTTCTTTCTTTTTTCTTTTCTTTCTTCTTCTTCTTTTTCTTTTTCTTTCTCTCATTTCTTCTTCTCTTCACTTTCTTCTTCTTCTTCTTCCTTTCTTCTTCTTCTTTCTTTTCTTCTTCTTCTTCTTCTTCTTTTTCTTTTTTCTTTCTTCTTCTTCTATCTTCTTCTTCTTCTTCTTCTTCTTTCTTCTTCTTCTTCCTTCTTCTTCTTCTTCGTTGTTTATTTGGACTAAAAAAAAAAATGACGGTCGTCGGCCCCCTGCCCCCCGCTTGTCGGAAGATGTATGTTTAGCTTGTAATTTGGCAGGTAAATTTTTTTCGCGAGCAAAATTGATATTGATTTTTTTCGCCGTCAGCCCCCTGCCCCCCGCTTGTCGGAAGATGTTTGGCTTGTAATTTGGCAGGTAAAAAAAAATGGTGGGCAAAATTTTCCCGACAGATATTTCACCCCTCCTAATATTTTACCCTGTCGCTGCCCCTGTCTTCTACCCCTCCCCCACTACTCTTTTTCTTTCCATACATGGACATCTGTCGAGTGCGTGACGTAAAAGTGTAAATGAAGACCCCCCCCCCAAAAAAAAAAAAAAAAATAGATTACATCTGGATGTTTATGTATTGCAAAATAATCCATGGTTATTTTCTTCTTTAGTGTCATAACATGCACAATTGTCGAGTGCATGTCGAGTTGCACATCTGTCGAGTGCATGAAGTAAAAGTGTAAATGAGCCCCCCCCCCCCAAAAAAAAAAAAATGATTCCATCTGGATGTTTATGTATTGCAATATAATCCATGGTTATTTTCTTCTTTAGTGTCATAACGTGCACAATTCGCTGGTAAATAGTGAAGATTTATTAGTAAAAATATACGAACCACATAAGTCTGGGTCTAATATTTATCTATGTTTTATTGAATTCATGAACAGGTGAATCACTTTGTCCCGCAAACAGCTTCCAATGTGCCAATGGCGAACAGTGTATCTCTATATCGTTCGTCTGTGACCAGATTGACCACTGTAACGACAATTCAGATGAAACACATTGTGGTATGTATGTATATGTATGTATGTATGTATGTATGGATGTTTGTTTGTTTATATGTTTGTATGTATTTGTGTTAAATATGTACACTTAAAGTTGGTTGTTTTATAATAGTCTTGGATTAGCGCACTCACGACTTTAATCTCCGTGATTTTCGGCCTATATCACGCCTGTACGGTATTGTACCTCCTCCACTCCCTGGGAAGTATTCCCAGCCTGGTCACAACGGGATTTCTCGTCCTCCCTTCAAAATATTTACGTAGTTTATCAATCAGATACTTTAAAGGCCCACTGTCACGGGTCAACTCAGTTACAGAGAGCATGACAACTAGTCTTGAAATACATGCACATATTCACGAACATGGACTGTCGCAGTTCTATAGTGTACAGATTGTGGGAGGATAGTCAGGATACCAAATGCTTTATTTTTCCACACTGTCAAGGCTGTTTCTGTTGCATTATGGGTATCAATAGTGCACTTTTTTATGATTTCAGACAAAAGAAGGCGTTTTTCATCCTGTCATAACAGTGGGCCTTTAACATTGAGCAAAACCTTTTAATGACTATTTTAGAATGAGCTTAATGCGAAAGTAGGGGCAAGATGGAAAACAAAATGAAAATCCCGTAATAGGCTATGTCAATACTAAAGAGGGCATTTTTGCTTCCAATACAGAATATATTCAGGATGGCGTTCAGGGTTCCGGGAAGAACACCATCAGTGACGTCACACAATGTAATATGGCAACCAACTTGAATGGCGCCTCGACGGCTGATGACGAAATCTGCAGTAAGTTGATGAAAACAGACGTCCACAATTCTTTTCATTGTACATATTGGGAATGTAATTAACTCCCCATTTGATGACATTGTTTAACATTTTGGAGGTTCGAGTTTCACACAAGATGACCGAGATACAAGATGGTGCCTGAATGGACCAATAAACATCCTGGAATACAAAACTTAAGTGATCATGACGCCGCTTGCAAGATATGTTTCCGTGACGCAGTTGTCAATCCGGACGGTTGAGTAAACGCGCCGGGAACAATCACCCGAAGTTGCAAACAAATACCGAGGACGAGCTTTTATTTTTCCTCCCATAAATCTAGATTTTTTACGAAAATTCTAATATTGATTATTTGGACATAACTTTTGTTTGTTTGTTGCTGATTTTTGAAATTTTTATTTCTATTTTTATTTTTATTTATTTTTTTATTTTTATTTTTTTTATTTATTTATTTATTTATTTATTTATTTATTTATTTATTTATTTATTTATTTATTTTTTTTTTTGGGGGGGGGTGCAATTTATGGTGAAAATTGAGTGTCCAGATATTCAACTATACCCATCCTATGGATAAACATTTCACACGACCAAAGCAGCAGGTGGACGCTTAATTATGACACCGCACTCTATGAGGCAAAGCTCATGATGAAACCAATCAAAGATTTTCACATTTTAAAGAACTAGATCCCTTTGAAGTATAATATGTTTCAAGAATTCAGTTAAGACCTCGTCAAAAACACTAATATCACGTCGGTTTATGTAGCTCAGATTTTGTTTTGAATGGAAACATTTTTATACGATGCAAAATGTTGTTTTACTTTATCTCATTATCTCATATTTTAAAATACACAGTTTTTGGAAATATGGTAAAATCAATATATGGTTCCCACCCTACTTAAAAATCAGGGAAAACCTGGAAAACGACTTTCCCTGTTTCTGGTCACGGGAAAATCAGGGAATTTAAGACAAAAACCTGAAATCAAAGAACAATTTTGTGTGTCCAGTAGTTGGACTGCCTGGGCTCGGGATAATAATATAGACACAAGGCAAGAAAAAATATAGGAAACAAGAAATACACGTCAAAATGTTGATCCTAAAATTTTTAACTTCCATCGAGAAAAAAATCGGGTAATTTTGTTTCCATGGAATGCTAGGAAAACGGGTATATTCATATCTACTTAAGATAACTCTATACAGAGCAATTTGAATGTCAATGTATACATCTTATTTTATGTAAAGGAGGAAAAGAACCGAAGGTGAAAAGGAATTTATTTCTGTTATTTAAAGGTAACATGTTCGCAAAAACTACAGTAAGAACATTGTAGCATTAGTTACTATGCTTCGTATACATTTTTTTTTATAGTAAGTTTCTTTTAAACCAGTAAAAATACATTATTGTACCACCCATTAATTTGTGAGACATTCTAAAGAAATTTACATTATCAGCGGCTCTGTGGTGTTAATGGAACAAAAACCGTCCTCAAAATAAGCCTACGGACAAACGAACAAAAGCTATCAAATAAAACAAAGGAATACGGTGTAAGGTTTATCTTTCTCCAACATTTGCCACATGGTTCACAAAATACCTCGATTTATTTATTTGTTAAATATTCCAATTTACTACTACTACTACTACTACTACTTCTACTCCTGTTGCTGCTGCTGCTACTACAGGTTGTCGGAGTAGTTGTTGCTGCTGTTGTAGTTTACTAGTAATTGTATTAGTAGTAATAGTAGAAGTACTAATAGTAGTATAGAATTAGCATTAATATTAGTAATACACTTATGCTCATAATCATGGAATATTTTGGAGACATTTCAGAAGTTGCCATTGTTTCGTGAACAGAACATCTGGGATTAATATTTGCTCACCCCTGGTGAAGCAAGTATAATATAAGCATTTTAGGAATGATGAGCATTTTGTAGTGTCCGACTCGACGCTAAAACCTGTGTTTAAAAATGGCGGTATTCAGAGTTGTTGTTGAGTCACGTGGTGGTTACGCGGGTTATTAGACTTGTAATAGACTATTCTGATGTTAATTTAATGATAATTTATATTAGATCAAAATTTATCAGTTTTGTGTGTAGTTGTTTTAATTACTTTAATTTAATACGTTTTTGATGATTTTTGGTGGATTTATTTTTAAAAAAATGAATATACAGTATGTATCAAAAAAAAGTAGACACTTAGAAAAAAAATTATAAAAACAAACTTTCATGATTTTGAGATTATTTTTCATATGAATATTTTACCTTGGATCTAAGCTATTTGATGACACTGTTGGTACTGAAAGTATTTTACGCATGATTGAGCACAGCCCACTTTTGTCCAATCGGCCAAAAATGCATTTGCGCACAGAATTGTGTTCTAATAGTCGATGTTTAAGGCCTTGCAGACCGATGCTGCAGAAGATTTCAACTGATGTGCACAAGTATTGAATCCTCAGCATGCTCAGGAAAAAGCTAATGTCAATTCTGTGAAGACAAAAATGAAGCAATGATTCAGATATACCCCACTAAAACGGAAGAAAATGCCATGTTTGCAAATTGCAAGATGAACTGTGAATTGACCCCCCAAAATGGCCTTTTCTTCTTTTTCAGGATGGCGTATCTGAATCATTGCTTCATTTTTGTCTTTCTTGCCACAGAATTGATATAAGCTCTTCTCTGAGCATGCTAAGAATTCAATACTTGTGCACATCAGTTGAGAGCTTATGTAGCACCGGTCTGCAAGTTTTAAACATCGACTATATGAACACAATGCTGTGCGCAAATGCATTTTTGGCAGATTGGACAAAAGTGGGCTGTGGTCACTCATGCGTGAAAAACTTTCAATACCAACAGTGTCATCAGATAGCTTAGATCCAAGGTAAAATATTCATATCAAAAATAATCTCAAGATCATGAAATTTTTGTGTAATAAAATTTTTTATAAGTGTCTACTTTTTTTGATACGCACTGTATAATTGTTATTGCGCTCAAATGTATTTTAGTTTTCAATTTAGTCATCTCACGAAATTCAGAAAATTACTTCTCATACTGCGTTTTTGTAAAATAAACACTTATCTTGAAAATTTTGGATGATATAGGAGAAAGAACTTAAGTATTAACAAAATATTCCATAATCATGAGCAGGAGTGTAGTAGTAGTAGTAGTAGTAGTAGTAGTAGTAGAAGTATTACTGTTTAACATCTTTTATTCTTAGATTTCTTATTCCAATAATAAATATGCTTGACGCATACTCTTTGCCATTCTCACCCAGTTTCATTACAAAGTTCCACGGGATACCAGTGTTATGACGGTACGTGGATTCCAAGTCGGGCTGAGTGTGATGGCATAGTGGACTGCATTGGCAGTGCTGAACAGGACGAGAACACTAAAATCTGCCGTAAGTCTCAAAGTATTCCAATCTGCATAGCAATGTTATAGGCTTATTATGCATGCACAGATACCACAGCTGTGCAATAATGAATGATAATACCTCCAGAATATGGGTGTTTGCAAGGGGGTGGGGTAGGAAGAGTCGTACGACACACCCAAAATTTCAAAAGGTCCACATTTTTTTCCAGAGAACTTTTTCAAGGGCCTTTTCACAATGACATTAATGAAAAAGGAATTGATCAGGTACATTTTGGTCACATCTTGATGTTATTTTATTGTAAAAAGGTTGAAAAAGCTATGATTACGACCCACTCAGAAAGAAATCCTGGATTATTCGTTGTAAAAATGTCCCAAAAAAATATGATCACGACCTACACACAAAAGATCCTGGATACATCTCTGCATGTAAATCATGGTCTGTAATTTAATGGTGAAATATCCTTAACCTTTCTAAATATCGTGTTATTGATTTTATGGAAACCATAACATCTTTTCAACAACGATTATTTAAATCAGTCCAACTGAACTTACGAATGAATCCGACGAGAACATTTTGTGTTTTATCCGGGACACTTCTTCTTCAGCTCATCTGGAATGGTGGCCGGTAATTAGTGTCGTTACAATTCTGCGCAAACGCACTATCGATGTTGTTGTTTTGATTTAGGTGTCGAGGAATATTCCAGACTCGGCACTGTACACCCGGGAGAGGTTGTTGAAGTTTACCTGGATGAATCATAACTAACATTAATTCATAACGTTGTTTTTTTTTTTTGGTCTTTCTACCAGCCTATCTTCAACCACAACATACCTGTGACCCGGTCAAGGAGCTCCGTTGTAACAGTCAAAATTGCGTTGACGTCACATCACGATGCGTGTACGACATGGACAGTCATGGCTTCATGATCGGGTGTCGCGATATGACACACGTTCGGAACTGCTGTAAGAATCGTGTTTATATTGTATGTGGGGTGTCGGTGTGGGTGTGTGTGAAGGTGTAGGCTTAGGTGTACGGTGTGGCGCAGTGGGCGTAACTACGCCGGGTGCGCACGGGGGGCACGATGCCGCCGCTCCCCAACCCAATCGGCCGTGCAAAAAAAAAAACGAAAAAGAAAAAAAGGAAAGAAAAAAGAAAAAGAAGAGTGGCGAGAACACGAAGTTAACATTGCTCTTAAATCACCATTTTGAGAAGACTTATGAGACTACATGTAACCTTATGTTAAGTAACACTGTTTTTTATCGTAAAAGCTTTATTGATAAACTGGGATATATAGCCTAATAGGTTCGTGTTCGCTATTAAAAGGTGGCCCGGTATCGTGCATACCATGTGAATGCTCGGCTCATATTAAATAATTGACAGAGATGCCACGTACAGTTCAGGAACACTTTTGTGTATTTCCACTTAACAAGTCCAGATGAATGAATCACTCTTATCGAGAAGGAATATAGTGAGTCGATCAGAAGAATCTAACCGCTCTATATAGAATCTTTGACAGTGTTTTCTGTTGTTGTAGGATGTTTTGCGCTAATGACCAGTCGTTGAATTGTTTCGGAACATAGACATACTCTTTAGTGCAAATATAAAACATGGTATTTTTTATGAGACTGAAAATGTTGTTTGTTGTTCGTCAGCATGGTGCTCAAATTGTTGAAAGAAACTGGTTTAATTGTGGTTATGGAAGCTTCTCGTGCTGGTCGGCACAAATTAGGTGCGATTGTGCAGGAACAGCCAAAGAAAAAAAACGGGAATGAGTTTACGGACTTCTCCAC
>JZLH01S0029049.1:26881-46782 GCA_001188425.1 Eucidaris tribuloides | reverse complement strand
CACATATCATTTCATGTTTTTTTGATAAAAATGATTTAAAATTCGCAGTTAAGGGTTCTGAAAATGGTCATTTTTCGCAGATTTTTCATGGCAAAGACTTGCATGAACAGACACTGTTGAAAAACAAAATACACCTAAATGTGGTTATCACTGTCAAGAATGCAACTCCAGTAAGTTGTTGGCTTAAAATGTGTCAGAGATACTAGAAAGAATCGCAGAAGAGCCTGGAAAGAGCCCAGAATGATAACTCCTGTCTGGAAGGGCAAGTCTGTGCCATAAAAAATCTGCCAAAAATGACCGTTGACAAAAACGTCAACTGTCAATGTAAAATCATTTGTAAAAGAAAAAGAAGAAAAAGGTATCTGAATAGAAACAATGCGGTCAATATAAGAAAAGGTTGAATTTAGCACATGATTAGTTTCATTGCTGTAGGATAACTCCTTCCTAGTCAGGCTACGGACTTTTCAGCCGACCCTCGTAGTTAGTACGGAACCTTCAAGGCAGGATGGCGCCACAGGGAGCAGAGGGGGACCCTTATAAAAATCAACAATCTTAAACAATGGGAATACCATGGTAGTTCCATGGTATTGACCAAAATACCATGGTATATTGGTAAAAACCATGGTATTACCATGGTTCATTTTTGTAAGGGGAGGCCACCCCCTTAACGTTAAAAAAACAAAAAATACATGTGTTTTTTCGGAGTGTAATTCAATAAATTCAGATCTTTTGGACTTTTTCGCCCCTATTATTTTTCGCCCTCAAGATTTTACCCTGGCACCGCCACTGCTTTAAAGTGGCTTGCGATTTATTTCTAAGTCGTCCCCACGACTTACAAACCATTGCCTTGACTTTACGTTGTTCTCTACAATTGCAAATCACTTCTTCCCTCGATTTCTTTTTCATGGAAACAACCTAAATTAATGTTATAGTTTGACGGATGACTCATAACACGTCAAGGGAATGAGCTTAGGGAAATTGTATTGCACTTCATCTTAGGGACTCCGTCAGTTAGTTAATAGGTTATGTTTGACTTCAGAAAAAGGCAGTCAACCCAACCAAGTACAAACTGTGAGTTTGTTACCAATCATGCTGGGATCCGACCACGATTTAAATCGTGAATTAGGTATCATAATTTTCTCATAATATTAAAACAACTTTGATAGAATATTATCAGTTAGATCATTTGATTTTTCACTTTCATAAAAATATGGATTATACAGTTATACCTCGGCACCTTTGACGACGATATTTTAAATAATTGTAAACCATCAAGTTATCAACCATAGATTAAGAGAAATACAGTGGCGACCGAATGTATCGTCACGTTCCAAACGCGTTTCATGAAATGATATTCGAACGCAATGAAACGCAAAGCCAGCGTAGTAAAATAGGTACCTTGCGTTTATTGAAATAAATTCGTTTCTGGAATCGCGTTTGCACGCGTTCGGAACGCGTCGATACTTTCGGTCGCCACTGTATGGGGAAAATGTCCGATACTACTTTTGTAGCAAAAACCACTGCATTGTGTTTCTTGTTGCACATTTATTTCAATTTGTGCATGCTGTTATATACTCCCTTTTTTAGTGACATCACACATAATAATCTCGACATCGGAAGGAGCAACAAGGACATGTTTAAACAACTGAACAACACTTTGACGAATTTGTGAGTACATTTTAAGATTAAATGCATACATCTATGTCAAGCAAAAACATTGGAATGTATACAAGTAACTTAGCTGATCAACGTATTAGAGGCATGGCCCCGTCTGTCTCAAGCATCGAAGTTGATTGCAATCGTTTGACCATAGGCAGAGTTGATACACTTGCATAATTATTATCAAGGTAATTATTCAAATAAGCACTTACGCTTTTTTGTTACGTCGAACTGGAAATTCAAACTAGTACATCTCTGTTGGTAGTCCGTATATAAAGTAACTTGTTCTTCCTTTCACAGACATGCAGACAGCTTTGCCTTCTGCTGCTTGGCCGGTCTCGAAGGCAGTTCCTGCCACGCTCCCCTGGACCAGTTCTCTTCCTGTGACAACCTCCTCAAGGACACCGTACTCCGCGTATTCATCTGGATTCTAGGTATCAGCGCCCTCCTTGGCAACGCGTTCGTCGTCGTCTTCCGACTCTTCCAAAGCAAGCGAGTCGAGACGAGCTACGTCCAAGCCAATCTGATCTCCAATCTAGCCATATCGGACCTCCTTATGGGCGTCTACATGTTGATCGTGGCCTCCGCGGATCAATACTACCGAGGGGACTATTTTCTCTACTCCGAATTCTGGCGGGGGAACGCTGTGTGCAAGGCGGCGGGGTTCTTGTCCATGCTTTCAAGCGAGGTATCTGTGTTCCTTGTGATGCTCATCAGCGTAGATCGAATTCTCTGTGTCGCTTTTCCTTTTCACCAAAGCCTTCAGATGACGACCAAATCTTCTCGCGTATGGGCTGTGGCTGTGTGGACCATGGCGTTCCTCATTAGTATCATACCCATTCTGGTACCAACCTACACCGAGGAGTTCTACGGTCGGTCCAGCGTCTGTCTGGCACTGCCCCTTACGTCCGACAAACCATCGGGGTGGGCCTATTCCATCCTGATTTTCCTCGGGATTAACTTTATCTGTTTTGTCGTGACGCTGATCTGTTACGTGGTCATCTTCATTACTGTCCGCCAGTCGTCGGCTCGCATGGCGTCCAGACTACAGCAGTCGACGCAGAGCAGACGGATGAATGCACAGATTAAATTGGCGGGAAAGATGGCGCTGATCGTGGGGACCGATTTCTTCTGCTGGATGCCTATTATATTGATGGGTACGTAGAAACGCCACTGCACATCTGGCTATTTCAGGTCTTTCAATACTTTCCTTGCAGAATATATTTCGGACAAATTCAGAATTCTTGGGACTTGGTAAAAGTTAGAGCACTTTATAACCCACTGGAAACAGCAGGTTTGGTGCCTGAGATAGTTATTAGGAGATCAATGAGAAGAGATATTGGGAGGAATGGAAAGGATCGGGAAGAAACTTAAAGAGACAGGGATAACGTAGCAGACCATATAGATCATTAAGAAGAGGGAATATGAAGATCAACGTTTTAATATGGGCTATTTAGACGCTAGATAAAGAATGGAGAAGGAGAGGCCTGCCAAAGAAATAGTGGATGGACTGTATCAACAAGAACGAAAGGGTGGTTGATTTGGAGTTGGCAACAGACATGGCAGAATAAGAAAAAAATGGAGGGCAGTAATGAGGAGACCTGACCCTGATAGGAAGGGAACCATGGGATGATGGTGGTGGTGGTGGTGGTGATGATGGTGGTGATGATGATGATGGTGATGATGATGATAATGACGAAGACTACGACGACGATTACAGAAGTTTGACGAATTTAATTTCGGGTAATGCAACATACAATATGCCATGGCATTTCTCGGCGCACAAAAAGACGACATCAAACACAACTCTAAACATCGGTCATTATTATTTGAAATATTTTCATTATTTGCAATATAATTGCTGATATAGAAATTCTCCCTCCAAAACCCATTACCCACGTGGCCCACATATTGTCTGTGCGCCATTCTACACAAAATAAGTGCAGTTTCACCACAGAGTACTCTTAAAACGCATTAATTTACCTTTCAATGGCTCTCTGACGACTTGATGTCTTTGCGGGCATCTTAGCAGCTTTTAGTAACCTCGATATACCTGCCAAAATCAACACCTGGACCACCGCGCGCCGTCTGCATTCTGCCTCTGGTTGAACTCCTCTCTCACTCCCAACCTCTATGTACGATCTCACGTCCATAAAAACTGTAAAAATTCTCTCTTCAAAATCCCTTATCCATGTGGCACATATTTTGGGTGTGCAGCATTTTGCACTCCTAAAAAAATTATTTCGGTGTTGCCATTGATCGCTCTAATATAACGCATTATTATACTTCTTAGTGGCCCTTTGACGACTTAACCCTTTTCATCCCATCGTCACCAAATTATGTGCAAATGTCAACGGAGTCTTGAATTGATGGTAGTGAAACTGTTAATGTCTTTGCAGGCATCTTAGCGGCATCTGGGGTGGTGGAGATACCAGCCGAAATCTACGCCTGGACCGCCGTGTTCATCTTGCCTCTCAATTCCTCTCTCAATCCCTATCTCTACACCATCTCGAGTCTACAGCAACGCAGGAAACAGAGGAGGAAATCGAAAGCCTTGGCAACCTCAATGGTACTCAGTGACGTTAATACGAGTGAGTTGTCTATAGGAATATGCAAGGGGGAGGGGGTCGGGAGAGTTGTACATGCCTCTCCTACCCCCGTCTATTTTGTTTTGTTTTTTAGGCAAAACAGTTTTACCACGGGGTCTTTTCCCCTAATTGACATAAATCATGACATAAATCAAAAAGCATTAGTCTGGTATTCTTGCTGTTTCTTCATCGTGAAAACGTCCAGAACATTATGATCACGACCTACCCTCAAAAGAATCCTGGGCACACCCCTGTTGTCTGATAAGCACTGCTATCTTGTTTAAATGCAAAAATTAGGGTGTTATATTTAATTTAACTTTTTGCTCTGTGCATTATGAAATCTTATGCTCCTGAATTATTTTCAAAGGTGGTTGGTTCCACCAGTACTCGGATGCATTTTTTTTTACTTTGTTATAACTTTACTGGTGCGTTTTAGAGGAAAAGTGTTCGTAGCAAAGTTGTAGAGAGGATTCTTGGCTTTCCAATGATATATAACTTGCTATGTTATTTTGCATGTCTAGTTATACATGTTTGGCATAAACAATACGACAAAATTTAGCAGAATTCGCAGATTACAATGCATTGCAAACAGGTTAAAAACAGACGCAAAAATAATGACAATTTATTGGGAAAATTCCAATGTAAGCAACGATCGAAAACACAATGATACGAAAGCTGTGTGGATGAAGAACGTACGTGCGGTCAATTTGATCGAATAGGCACTATTTCTGTTGCTCATGCCGAGTGTCGACTCTGGTCGACAGAAGCGAGGCAGAGCTTTTGACGGTGGTCTACCGTAGCGGGGAAACAGTTAAACTCTGATAGGTTCATTCCTGTACTGATAGTGTCACCTGCCCGGCGGGGGGGGGGGGTGGCGCATTGTCATTACAAGGTGCACACCATGCACGTGTGAAAAAAATGCATAAAAAGGGTTGTTTTTCACGGTCTGGCAATGTACGCGCGTACAGTGAAAAGGGTATCAAAATCGCCAGAATCAGGAAAAAAGGGTGTACATTTAACAGAAGGGTTACTTAAAAAGGGTATCTTTTCAGACTTGAATACTCGTTTAGGATATTTAACAGAAGGTTCACTTTAAAAGGGTATGTTTTCAGACTTAAATACTTGTTTAGCGTATTCTGAGATCGACAGATAATTCCTTGTTTAGGATCCATTTTGAAAGTCCATTCGCTGCCAAAGTGTGACGTAACTTGACCTCGGGTCACGCTCCCTTCCTTGACGATGGTTCACGCACTTTCCGTAACAAACGTATCACTCATACAGTTTACACGAACGCTTAGAGACCGCAAGTTAAGAACCAGAATTTATCAAATTTTCATCAAAATTAAAGCTGAAGAATGGTCAACTGCTTTGCAGCAGGGTTTCAACATACCAGTGAGAGCCACAGTTGCAGTTATTTTCGATTCCCGAAGGAGAAACATACCGATTACAAAACCTGGTTTTCGATGTGCCGGTAAACCTTTCACTGTAGTATCGCACTGTGTAACACGGGTTTGAAACTTTGCTATGACTGCCTGGAAATTTCCCTCAAAATCAACAACTGTATCAAAAAATAAGGCAAAAGAGCATATTTCTATAAAGGATAAGTTGTCTGAGAACACACTCCAGTACCTGAAATTCCTTACTTTTGTCTGAGTTTCGGATAACTACTCGTGAAAATAACACATTTTTCCGTACATGACACGACGGCCATAGCGAAATCTGTCACGGCTGGTTCAGTGTTCATACCGCGTGCGCACATCGCGTGAACCTGTTACCATGGTTGCGGCTGGTTGACCTCGGAGTGACGTCACGACTATGGCAGCGAATACACGCGCATGGTGTACACCTTGTAATGACAGTGTCTCCCACCCCCGGGTCACCTGGTCTATCGAACGTTCGGTGTATCGCACCTTCTGTTTATGCAATCGTTTTTCCACGCCATGATTTCCTCTTTCTTACATCACCACCATTCTATCGACAGAGGCCTCACTGAACCACACCATCATCGACAGTTGCGAGAGCACGCCACAGATCAATCCCCGATCAAGGAGCCTCGCCAGTCACTGCATCTTGACTCCGTTCACCCACATGACGTCACCGTCCGACCTTCAGACCCTCACGGAGTACATCGATGAGCGCGGGGAGATGCCGTCTAGCGTGGACAGCGCCCTCATACGGCGAGACATACGAAAGGCATTGTCGCACTTGAAGTCTCGCGGAGTGGTGGATTTGGAGCCAGCCGAGGAAAAAATTGCAGTGCAACTTGTGAGTCGAATGATTCATTCCGTTTCATTAGTTCAGTTTAATCACACTATCTTATTCTTTTTATTTAAAGATTCAGGATTTGCACGCCAGAAAACGGCAAAATAAATGAAATCCGCTCAAATTGTTCACAATGTGAAGATTAATATAAATTAACACCTGTCATAGAACCTTTGGGTATAAAACGTAGTTTTGTTGAAAATCAGGACGGTTGAATTTCAAAATTTGCACAGTGACGAGCACGTCCCGGTCCGTTAGTTCCAAATTGTCTGATGGCCGTTAGCCAAAGGTCACGTAGAGTTCACCGCTTGACCACTGTGCTATGCGAACGTACAATTTGTTCTGCAAATTGAGCAAAATTTAAACTCACGGAAAGAACAATATTCTGGTAGCATTAGTTTTTCTCTTAAAACAATAAATTCGTGACGTATGGATCTCAAACTTTCAGCACACCATTTTTACTTTACTATCGTTTGGTAATCATATTAAAGGGAAGTGATGGACTTGCAAATCATGAAATCTATCTTTAAAGAGAATTTTAAACATGTTTAACATTTGTCCTAGCTCGTATTACAAGTATACTAGTAATTACCAATTGTTAAAGCAGTTGAAGCATCATAGAACAAGCTCATAAATCAAAATATTCAGAGTCTCCATTTCCTCGTTACTCGCCCCATTTCCTCATTTCATTTTTTTTACAGGGAGCAAGCGGTGATATCAAGCAGGCCTTCTTCGTCGTGTACAACGCCAAAGACGTCCAACGTCTGCTTCAAACTCGTAACAACACGGCACAGCTGAAGAACGAACGATTGGCAGAGCACCGGGAGTATGTCAGAAACGTCTTACAGGAGTTGAAACCAGAAAAGGATGATAATCTGAAATTAGCATCTTAACTCACTTGTCACCAACAAAAAAAATATGTTGTTCATAAACTGAACACAGAAAAGAATGATAATCTCAAAGTAGCATCTTAACCGACTTGCCACCAACTACGAATTGTTGTTCAGGAACTGAACCTACAGAAGATGATAATTTCAAGGTAGCCTCTTAACCGACTTGCCAGCAACTAAGAATTATTCTTCAGCAGCTGATATCAGAGGATGATAACTTCAAAGTTGTTATTACCAGCTAGAAATTTTGGTTCATGAGATGAAACCTGAGAAGGATGACAATCCCAAAGTAGCAGGTTTGGCATATTTCCCGGACAGAATCTTACTTTCCCAGCCAATCGTTCGAGAAAAATGAGACCTTTTCTTTTGTACATGAGAAGGCAATTTTATATCGGACAGTGTCCGGGAATTATGACAAAAAGTGAGAAATATGCCTCTCCTGCGAAGTAGCGTTGTAAACCACCTACCACCAACTAAAATTGTTGTTTAGGAGCTGATATCAGATAAGGGATGATCTCAAAGTAGCGTGTTGACCCACTTGCCACCAACTAGAAATTGTTCAGGAAATGAAACTAGAAAAGGATGAAAATCCCAAAGTAGCAGGTTTGGCATATTTCCCGGTCAGAATCTTATTTTTCCAGCCAATCGTTCGGGAAATATGAATTTCTCCCATTGATTTTGTACATGAGAAGGCAATTTTATATCGGACAGTGTCCGGGAATTATGACAAAAAGTGAGAAATATGCCAATCCTGCAAAGAAGCTTCTCGAGTCACTTGCCACCAACTAAAATTGTTGTACAGGAGCTGAAACTCCAGAAGGATGATAATCTCAGAGTAGTGTCTTAACCGACTAGGCACCAACTAAAAATTGCTCTTCAGGAACAGAAACTGCAACTAGAGAATCATTATAATCTCAAGAAGCATCTTAACATGCTTAGCCAACTTGCCAACCACGAATTGTTCATAAACTGAACCCAGATAAAGAAGGACAATACTCTTTAAGTAGCATCTCAACCTACTTGCCATTAACCAGAAATTGTTGTCCAGGAACTGAAAACAGAGGATGATAATCTCAAAGTAGCGACTTAAAGGCAGTGGATCTCATTTGCAAACATCCCCCCAGACCATAAGATAACCCATGCCCTTGGGCTATTGATGATGGGCATGTCTGTGAAATCTGGGGGAAAGTAATTGCTTAGAATTTGAAAAATGCGAAAGAAAAACAATAGCCGTTTAGTGTACGTTCTATGGTAGGATTTTTTTTCTCGCGAGTAAGAAATTCAAATCAGAGTCTAACGGTCACTATAATTCCACTAAAACTGAGTTTCCAGCTCCTTTATTTTGCTGAAGGTTCCCAGATGGCATTTTCTTCTAAATGCCATTGTATTTACACAATGTTAATTTTTAGGCATGCAAAACAGATCCACTGCCTTTAACCAACTTGCCATCAACTAACCAACTTCGGATTTTGTCACTTTATCATTGACATTGAATAATAGCAACTTCTTTATGTATGTTAATGGCTGATTAGCTTCACCGATCATTTGTGCCTGGATGTTTGGATTCAAACAGTCTCCGACAGGCTTAATTATTCTAGTGGTTTTCTTCGTGATCATTTGTGTTAAACGTCGCAATGTCTTGTAGTAAAATCTTGAACAAATCTTAGTGGCAAGCAAAAAGTAATTTGCACCCTTTCTTCTGCTTTCAACGGCTGATTTTCTAAACTTTCGTTCCACCTCCCCAGATGTGCACCTCACCTTCCCATGCCACTAATTCCTCCTTCCCAAGCTGTGCACCTTCAGGCCACTTTCCTTTCACCTTCCCAAGATGTGCACCTCCCCATATCCAAATCAGCGTACGCCCTTAGATGGAAGTAAAGATCATTTTGTTCAGGACCTAAGGAGCCAGGGGTGCTTCGGCTTCCCAACTACCCCTGCTACACACTAGTTTAGCGAATTCTCTATATTCTTCTTGTGTCATTGTTTGCAGCTTGTCATATTCCTTTGTACCTGAAAACAACCCGCTTTGAGGACCTGATATATAGTGTTTGTCACGATGATTTGCGCCATTGCATTAATTGGGCTACAAATCTCTTTTCTTAGATTCACCGCACCCTAAAGAATTTGTTTATATGGCCCTGATTTGTTTTCAAGCATAACTTGTACATAATAATGTGGAGGACATAGATAATTATTTATGAAATGTCCTCCATGTATGTATATATTGATAATATATTATTTAAATGTACATAAAACTGTGCCTCTTTAAACCGCACAATGCCATTATTTGCATTCACTAGTCGTGTGTGTGTGTTTTGTTGTTTGTGTGTGTTTGTGTATGTTTTTGTGGTGTGTTGTTGTGTTTTGTGCGTATGTGTGGGTGTGTGTTGGGCACTGCACGTCGTGTGTGTTGTGTGTGTGTGTGTGTGTGTGTGTGCTGTGGGTGGGTGTGTATGTGTTGTGTGTGATGTGTGGTGTGTGTGTGTGTGTGTTGTAGGTGTGTGCTGTGTGTGTTGTGTTGTGGTTGTGTGTGTTGTGTGTGTGTGTGTGTGTGTGTGTGTGTGGTGGTTGTGTGTGTGTGTGTGCGTGTAAAGTGTGTGCTCTGTGTGGTGTGGGTGTGTGTGTGTGTGTTGTGTGTGTGGTGTGCGTGTGTGTGTGTGTGTGTGTTGTTGTGTGGTGATGTGTGGTGTTTGTGTGGCGTATGTGTGGTGGTGTGTGTGTGGTGGTGGTGGTTGTGTGTGTGTGTTGTGTGTTTTGTGTGCGTATGTGTGGTGTGGTGTGTGTGTTTGTGTGTGTGTGTTTTTGTGTGTGTTGTGTGTGTGTTGTGTGTGTGTGTGTGTGTGTGTGTGTGTGTGTGTGTGTTGTGCGTGTTGGTGTGCAGTGTGTTGTCTTTGTGCGTGTGTGTGTGTGTGTGTGTGTGGTTGTTTGTGGTGTTCGTTTCCGCCCCAAATAATTGGCTTATTACGCCAGCTGGCCACTATGTGGATTTGGTTTGGTTTCACAGAGTGACACTGTGATCAGCTGTGGATCAGCACTGACTGCATTGTGTTTTTCTCCGTTAGGGACTATAACATTTGTTTTAATAAAATAAACACTGGAATAAGTTGGAAAAAATCTAATTTTGAAAAAATCAGAAATTAATCATTTGTTTAAATTGGAATACGCAGGGTCAATTTCTGCAAAAATCGGTGATATTCAATAAAACTGAAAGCCGCATTATTTACACGTTTTATCTTTCGATCTGCGAAACAGTAGACTATATTTAATAGTCTGAATAATCAAGTCTCCGATCGTAAGTTTGAATGTGAATCCATCGATAGTTTTCTTTAGATATCCATAAAATCCACGTCACCAATAGTGCATTTTATTATCTGCAAAAGTTAGATATATAATGAATGTCATAATTGCTTTTACATTTTTTCAAGACGCGGTAATATTCGTGGATGATAATTAAACCATAATATTGATTATTATTATGATTTCATATACACTAAGCGTTTCAGACTGTTGTATATCAATATTATTTCAAAACAGTTTATTTGTGCGGAATCATTGGCTCTTTTCACACAGTCCATTAGCAGGAAACAATGTTTTCGACAAGAAGTTTACTTCTTAATAAGAGAAGGGTGAATACTTCTTGGTGGAAGAGGCGGCGTTTTTTCAAGAACCTATAGATAACAAACAATACAAATGTCAACCTGACTCTCAGCATGCATTTTTTTCGTTCGTGCGTATCTTTAATGAACAATTAGACGTTCATGAAAAAGGGTGACACACAAAACTTGCATATAATAGTTCAGTCCATACGAGTATAAAAAGTGTATCAATCTTAAGCGTCATAACTAATAAAGGAAATATAATTGGATCTGTATTTTTGATTGGCATCCACTAATAAATATAAGATTCGGCAGTTTTGATTGCGAGAATAAATCCCATGTTTGAGATCGATCTGAAAGTCCGAGTATACAGCTACCACGTGGAGAAGGTAAGTGGTGACATTATATTTGATATAACACTTGTCTTTGTCTATCCTGTTCTTATAATTAAATGTGTATTATTTCTTTTATTTACTTTGCACCCATCCATCAAAAGGCGTGTTATAGTAATGGGTCATTGTTTTTTTTTTTATGCATTTGTAATATACTTTGGCTGAAGACGAAATTACCATTGTCTGAGAATTATTTACTTATAAACTATGAAGATGATGGCGAATAAGAGTAAGAGAGCAAAGAAAAGAGAGTAGGTAGCAGGCGTTGTAAATACAACAAAAGTGTGAGATATGTATAAGAAGGAAGAAGAAGAAGAGGAGGCAGAGAAAGAAGAAGGAACAAAAAAAAAGTCATCAGGCTAGTAATAAAAATGTATTTCTTCGATCCTCTGTCCGACTTCTGTTTCTTCTTTCAGCTCTTTTTAATTCTTCAGCTCCTCTCTTCTCCTGCAGCTGCTTCTTCAGCTCTTCTTCTTCTTCCTTCCCTTCTTTCTTCTCTTCTTCTTCTTCTTCTCTTCTTCTTCTTCTATCTTTTTTTCTTTCTTTCTTATCTTCTTATTCTTCTTCTCTTACTCTTCTTCTTCTTCTTCTTCATCCTTCTCCTTCTTTTTTCTCCCTCCTCCTCCGTTCTCCCGCTTCCCCGTCCTTCTCATCTTGTTATAAAATTTTCAAAATCCCACTCACACATATTGATTTGAAAAAACATTAAAGATTGTGTCCAATAATTTGCACACTCAAAAATGCTATCGAAGTTGACCTGAAATAGATTCACAAATTCTTGCACACTCCACATAATATACTTTGGGGCTAAAAGATGACTTTTATGAAAATAAAACGTAGATGAAATCCGAATAAAATGCGGCCGATGGAACGTCGCTCACTAAATTTGAATTATTATACACAGGCCGTTAAAATAGTCTGACTGCCTGACTCGAATTTGTGTTATAATGTAGTGAAAAATTGAATACTTGCCTGATCAAAAACTCGCGACAGGTGTAGTTGAATATTGTCAGCGTAATCTTTGACGGTTGGTTTTTAGTGGGCAAAATAAACAACTTCGGCCTTTAATAAAAATGGATATCGTCAAACACAGATATAAATAAGTGTGAAACAAGTTGTTCAGCTAAACTGAATGACTCAAAAATTATATGTCAAACATGTTCAAGAGAAAAGTAGTCTAATGTAGTTAATGTTTGTAAAAAAAACTAACAAGTCCATAATATTGCAATATCTGCCCTTTTATAATACTTCCACGAGATCTGATCGAGTAATGTCAGAACGCGGGCACAAATGAAGCAAGAGGGTACTGCAGCCTTTTCATCATTTTGTCTGAACCACCTTACATGTGTGGTGGCCAAGTGTATAATTGTGGAACAACGAAGACGAGTAACTCAAAAGTACATTCCTGAAATAGTCCGAGAGGCTTGATAGATGAAACCACAGATGATCTTACCAAAAATGAAAGAAACCTTTTGAGACCAGTTCAACCACCGTTTTTCGACAGATGATTACATCGAAGTTATTGACAGTTGGGAGTCAATGAGTGATGACAACAAATATTCTTAGTCCAGTCATAACAGGCGCCAACTTGGGTCTAAACCCAGTGTCATCGTGAGACTAAATTGGTCCCTTGGAGCCACCCTTTCATGGGATGTCTGGACCTTACATTCAGTTCTTCACATCGATTCCTAGGCATCAGTGGGGAAATCTTCTTGTCGCATGCTCGTTTGTGTTTCTCGAAAGTCGTGGTCGATCCACGGACAGGCCCTCATCGGAGCCCAGCTGTCGCAGATTTTCTTGACCTCGATTTTTATCACTAACCAATTTTGGAGTCCAAAGGATCCGCTTTCCCTGGTCAGCGTGAAGCCCTATACTGCAGATTTATCTACTCTGGGTCTTCATGTGGGTGTCGATCTAAGCTCGTCCATCTTTACTACTATGCAGCGATATCGATCGAACGATAATCGCAGTGTTTATCCAATTCATTTTCAAATCGTCTTCTGCGAAAAGAAGCGAGTCGTTGCTGTATTGTGAAGTGTTTGATGACCTCATAATTGTTGCGAATCTGTTTTTACTCAATGCATTGTTGTGGTTCTGATAGAGACGAAACGCATTCGTGCATCGTTTCGCTATCCTTCCGTCGAGTATCAGAACGGTTATTGGGCGTTATCCAGTTATCTTCTGAGCTTCGGCTTTTCCGCGTTAATCCATGTAATTACCAATTCCTGACCGATCCGGCAATATGGCCTCTCATTACGATCCAATGTTCAACAGTTTAGAAACCCAGACAAGTGAAGGTGGCGGTTGCTAACGAGCCATCTCTCGATCACCTAGTCGCGAAGAGGAGTGGTGTTAAAAAATTTACGATTCGTCATTCTTATATCGTCTTCTGCTGGGACACAGACGTGATCGCGTCTTTGCCTACTAACAATCTTGGTGTGATTGACGCATACTTCTATACGGCAAACGTTCAGCCGGGATTTCTTACCAACGCTTGGCTTCTGTAATTCATGGCGGAACACTATCGTCTACACTATTTCGGATACCCCCAGTTTCGTGTGGCACTTAAACGAATTGCTCAAGAGGCTCTAGAATCCGTCAGGTGGCACTCTTTGAACGTAAATTGAAAACTAGTAAGTCGGTATGATTTTAACGCACAAAGGCCCAAGCTATAGGCCCTATGTTTTTTAGGCCCTCCTGAGCAGAGTAAACGCTTTTCTAGAACAGTAAATGCAGTAAGTTGGGACAGTGGTAATCCCATACAAAGCCCAAGCCTTTTTTTGGGGGGGGGTGCTCTTTTCTATAAAATAGTGGACCCGTCACCACGATATCAAGTGAGTAAAGTCGCAGCAACCCATAAGTTAAGGCAAAGTGCCAATATATCGTAATAATAATATGAAAGTGAGGACTCCTTCAAATAATTAAGGTTCTATGACCTTCACATGTTGCAAAAGTTTTAATTTTCAACAGGGCGTTAGGCTGGTTGGCCACGGGGAGGTGCACATCTTGGGAAGGTGGACTAAAGTGACAGGGGGGTGCACATCTTAGGGAGGTGAAAGCTAAAGTTGAGTAATCAGGCGTTGAAAGCAGAAAAGTGGTGCAAAGTTTCGTTTGCTTGGCGCAGGGGCGGAATCTCCTATGGGCTCTGGGGGGGGGGAGGTCACGTGCCACTCCAGGCACCCCCCCCCCCAGCCTACGGCCCTTTGTCAAAAGATTGGCCGTTTATCGTCTACCGTGTTTATGGATTCAATGAGATAGTGCGACTTTATCAGGTATCGCGGTGCACGGTTTAGCGAAAAATAACGCTTTTCTAAACGGTAATCGTAGGGGGACCTAAGTTGGGTAAAATGTAACCCTGTATACCCAGGTATGTTATTCCATATTCTGATACGTAACTCTTAAAATCTCGTGGCAGTCGAGTAAACACTTTTCTAAGCAGTAAATCAAGTCAGTCGGGTAACTATGTTACGTATTTTAGGCTCTACACGTAAAAACTGTGTTTAACGGTGAACGTTTTCTAAACAATAAAACCAGTAAAGTCGTACAAGATGTTACGGCTACAAAACCCAGGCTATTTTTTTTAGGCTCTTACCTGTAAAATATGTGTTTAGCGCATAAACGCGTTCTAAACACGTAAACAGTAAGTGCGGTACAATGTAATCCTATACGTGACAACCCAAGCTATGTTTACACTATTTTAAGGCGTGCATTGTAAAAACAGTGTTTATCAATTAAAACGTTTTGTAAACACATTCTTGGCTTTTACGTTGTAAAGGTGGCGTCACACTATCCGCCAAATTGACAACAAGATGGCCACAACGAGTAATAGGTAGCACGGCAACCTTTCCAGGGGCCCATAGAAACCTATGTTAAGATGCATACGAAAGGGGGCATACTTCAAGCACTCTCAAAATTAATCGAAGAACGTAGATTTTTTAATCGAGAAGGCAGTGAAGGGAAATTAATGTCTGCTTTCCATAAAAAAACATGATTTGTGATGTTTTCCAGCTCTAAAAAGATTAAGCCGCCCCGTTCTAAGACTAACCATGCAGAATCTAGGTTAAACAGCAAAATAGCCAACTTGATAAGTCATTGCACTAAAAAAATCATAAAAAAACTACAACGCTGATTTATCCAACTTGTGCACACTGTACAACATAGTCCTATCGCTAATATATCAGACCAACAAAATGTGGTGATTTTCCACTCTGCTGATTTTTAAAATTTTTTAGTACATCCAGGCAATGACGATAATCATTGTAGCTTGCCTTCCCCGGTAGGCATGCGCCTCTCAATTTGTGATGTGCGCGCCTAATAGAGTAACACTAGTGATCCAAAAAGTCCTCTTTCAGCCCTCTGATTATGAAAGAATATTATTACTGATTACAATAATGACATTTTGCCAACAGGCAACATGCTAGTTAAAACTGAGGAGCCCCCACTCCCACCCCCTACCATCTCATCCTACAATGTGGGCCTATATGCATTCCTATTCACATTCTTGTCTATGAATTAGCTTAGCCTGGTTGATCTTGGTGGGTCAGATCTAATGCAGTTTGTTCCTGAGTTGCCAATCATGTGTCAAAGCTCAATGCAGTACATAAAAAGGAAAAAATGTTATAAACAACATCAAGTAAAGCAAAGTCATCAACGAGAGATATAGAAGCCAAGGGTGTAATTCATTGCCTGGATTTAGAAATTAACATCAGGATTGATGCTATTTTGCTCATTTGCAATATATCTGTGTGAAGGTAAATTGATGCCACTGACCCTGAATCAAACAGACCCCCCTCCAAAAAAAATCACCCTACATTGAGAACACACCTCAGCAATCTCACTCCATACCCCCACAATCACACCTACGCTTACTACCTACCGCCCCCCCCCATCGCTCACCCGAAACATCACCACATTCTGTTTTCCAGTCAGAGGAAATCCACCAGAAGATATGTGCATGCAGATCTGTGTATGAATGTATATATGTGAGGTGGAGGGGAAAGGGGTATCTAGGCTCTAAGTCTTTTGTTTTTAGTTACTAAATTAAATATGGAGGATAGGGGCTCCAGAATGTCAGTTGGTGACATTTACTTATCTCACTCGCCATGATCAAAAATGTCATTATTACAAAGTGTTTATTCAGTGTTTTTCCATTGCCAAGCTCACTGTAACTCTCAAAGTTTGGGTTTTAAGAACAAACAATAATTATGAGGCTGGAATACTAACTAAAGGGTGCTTGTAACATCCACCCGCCCCCCCCCCATTTAAGCAGAAGGTCTACCCCCCCCCCCCCACTTCTTAAATCCAGGCATGGCAGCTGAATCTCGAATGACACACCCTTAATTGCTGAATTTTGAAACAGGGCGTAAGGTAACAAAAGGATATTCCATAAAAGAGAATGATTGCAAGATTTGTCATGTAAAATAAAAGCCTTTCACCGCTTCTAATCATATTCAACAAATTTATACTGTTGGCACAATTGTATAGATCTACACGTGGGATGAAGATCCACTTATGAACACGCACAGTGGTGGCCCCGCCGCTAAACCCAGGGTAAAATCAAAATTGCACGCACTATAGTTTACACAGCTAACTCAGCAATATTTCGCTTATTTGACTTACGCCCTTTAATATCCTGAATTAATATGTCGACAATTTGGGCCTTTAGAAAATTTGAGATAAAACGTCGTTTCCAACAGATAACAACCCCTGCACTCTGCAGCAGACGAACGCTGTGCGTTGCTAGTCTCCATAACAGGGTAGCACGGCACCTTTCCAGGGCGCGCATAGAAACTAATGTTAAATGGCAGCAGACTTCAAAAGCACTCTCAAAAGAATCGAACGTAGAATTTTTCTTAATCGAAGCAGGTGAAGGGAAATTATGTCTGCTTTCCCAATAAAAACATGATTTGTGAATGTTTTTCCAAGCTCCTAAAAAAGTTAAAGCCGAGCCTGTATGCAGCCCTCCGTTCTAGGACTAACCATAGCAGAAGATCTAGGTTAAACGCTAAAATAAGCCAACTTGTAATTGCAACTAAAAAAAAACACTAAAAATAACTACAAACCCTGGATTTAACCAACTTGTGCAACACACGTGTACAATCTATAAGTTCGCTTAAATATATCAGAAACGCACAATCGTGATGATTTTCCACTGCTGCTTATTTTAAAGAGTTTTTAGTAATCGCAATGACACTAAGTCACCTTGTAAACTGCCTTCCCGTTAGGCATGCGCCTCTCACAAATTTGTGATGTGGCGCCCATTAACTTTCAACTTCCGCGGCGAAGCTCTCCCGAAGCGGTTATCAAACGAAGAGAATCAACATCCAAAGCTAGTAGCAATACATACAGAAGGTCACACGATGGTCTTATAGAATGTCCTCACGATGGTTCCGACATCTTTACGATAGAGCCGAATTGAAAAATTGCCGTTTTAATCGTGAGTCCCATCTCTTGCCACCTTCGGACAGTGGTGACTAATAAACATCCGACCATTCGTGAGAGCACTACAGGCAATCATGTGACTTTCTGTAGGCATCGTACTTGCTGTGGCTGTTGATCATGGCCTTAGTTGTTCAAAGTTCGGCCAGCTTCGCCGCGAGATATTTAAGTTTCAATATTCGTAGTGGCCATCGCTTGTCAATTTCGACAGTGCTGGTGCCACCTTGAAACATCGGGTCCACTTTCTAACACGAGTGCCCAATAATGAAAACATACATCCCCAAACACATTTATTTACGCTTACCTTTCTAAACACAGCTTTTACAGAGTTACTCATAACTTCAACCGTACCCTCTTTAATTAATGCCAAAAAATTCTGCCAACCCATCATAGAGCAATTAAATGCAAGTAGCCAACCTACGTAAGATAAAATAATCCACAATAAAGTGAAAACATCTCCGGTAGAATTTTACATTTAGTCTCACAGTGACTTTAGGTTTTAAAGAAAGGAAGATTAAGGGAACCAATGAGAGCCGTGCGTCAACGGGTCCGCGCAGGGCTTGAATCCAGTATTTCGAATGAGGCAAAAGAGAAAAGTCAATTCGGCTTCGCTGGGTAAAACTGAAATCAACGTATGTATTAAAATGTTGTCAAATTTAAAGCTTTTGCTAATGTCCTTCACATGTTTAAGCATGTGCTTGTACTTCTATATTTGTTTCCAGTTGCCCAAAATAGAAAAAAAACACAAAGACCTTCACAAAGATAGGAGATAGAAACTCATAGAGTAGGTAGAAACTAATAGTGACGTGGTAGACTCTGATGTTGAGATACTTGGGTCTTCGTAAGATGAAAAGTTCCTGAGCATAGAAATATACACTAAATAGGTACTTGCCTTAGTGGTCTTCGGACTTTCGAAATGCTAGGTAAGCTACTGATCGTCAGAGTTAGAATAGATCTGCCTGCACAAATAGCCAGAGGCGATAATTTCTTTATATTTGCAGGAGGTTTGCAGAATTGAGATGTCCCTTGCGTTTGTGGACGGTACCGGTGGCGAAATTATCTTGACATGTAACGGTTAGATGATATCGCTAACTTTGACCGTCCAGTCCGCGGAAAACTCCTATCTGGTTAAAGGTGACCTCGATCAGTAGTGTAACGTTTTCACGGCACTTCTGTGGACTGCGACAATTCTTTGAGAGGCCTAATAGCGTACCGTGGTCGCGTGACACGGAGGTAAGGCCCGTCAAGATCGTGCATAGAGCCCGTGCAAAGAGATATGATCATTGGCAAATCCACACATTGGACAATCTTGAAATAATTATCATCGTTGAAGTTTCATTTCATTTTCTGGCGTCATAGGTATACCATATTTCGTGAGTGATTTTGTTCAGATCGCCACAAGCTGTCAATAATTATGAAAGAGCACCGAACAAAGAAAAGGGCTTTTGATAAATGGTCACTGAAATTATGACACAACGTTCCGTTTTTTTTTTCATCTTTTATTCGCAAGAAAATGAAACAAGGCAACATCAATATCAGTATATCATATTATCAATATTATTGATATAAATATTACTGATTAGTAGTAGTATAGTAGTAGAGTAAAGTTATTATATATATTATTATTATTATTATTATTATTATATTTTTTTATATTAATTATTATTATATTATTATGCATCAATCAGCATTATTTTAGATAGCTAAAGATATTTCAAGATTTAGTTGTAAAGTAGTTATTAGTATTATTACATTTAGTATACTTAAAGACTAACATTAATTATTTTAGCTCAATCTAAAAGTGTGAAACTGACCTACGGTAATAATAATAAGTGTGAAAATGGCAAATAGAACACCCCATAATGCAACTTAAGACAGTTATGCTGTCAAAACATTACAGATAATCTTCTTCCTGAGATCGATGTCAATGTGGCAAATCGACAACAGTAGTATGCGAAACATAATTTTCCTTTTGAATAGCTATGAGTGTTCTTGAACATTCAGGGTTTTTTTTTTTTTTCAAAGCTACGTTTCAGCCTTACAGACATACTAGTATACATGAATGATATGATCCAT
>JZLH01S0029049.1:0-11135 GCA_001188425.1 Eucidaris tribuloides | reverse complement strand
CATTCCAGTGGAATTTTGTCTAAATTCACTCTTTTGAGAGAGATTTCCAGTGCATTCAGAGTGGAATTTCATAATATATACATGGAGACAGAGCTGTTCACTCTCAATAAGAGCGGAGATTTCTACACGAAGCGAGTATGTGGCACCACGGCGTGGGAAGAGTGGGAGACTACACACCTTTCTAACAAAATAAATAAATAGATAAATAAATAAATAAATAAATAAATAAATAAATAAATAAATAAATAAATAAATAAATACATACATACATACATACATACATACATACATACATACATACATACATACATAAATAAGTAAATAAATAAATAAATAAACAAATAATCAAATAAATGAATAAATAGATAAATGAATGAATAAATAAACAAATAAATAAATAAATAAATAAATAAATAAATAAATAAATGAATGAATAAATAAATAAGTAACTCAACTGAAATTTTACAGGAGCTTGACATGTCCAAATATTTCGATTCCTTCCGACCAATTTTCAGGTTGACGCAAACAGAAGGAGAGACAGTGTCCCTGCCCTGCTCCATCGCTTATGCCCTCACCTCAACAAATAGGGGGAGGGGGAATAATATATCCCACATCTCCTCATATCAATTTAATATTTGCACGCTACTAGAACGCGAAATCCGCTCTGTGAGACCTAACATGCATAATTGGGTGAATAAAGTTGCACCATGTAAGGTGATACAGAGAGTCAGATCAAAATAAGAGGATTACGCGCTACAAGATGTAAAGACGGCTCAGAGTTTTTCACCCTTTCTGTCTCCTTTCAAATTCACCGCACTAAAAAAAGGCATGAACGTCACCTACCCTTGGCCGCGTTAGCAGGAATATTTAAACATTTATTAGCAATTGCGTGTAATTCTGCTTTCAACGAATTTTACTGGCTATTCAAACGAATAATCAATATTATTTCAATATCATGCTTTAATTATTTCATAAGTAAATGGTTCCAAACAATGTTGATTGATGCCATAGATAAAGATTAGAAATATTATTCATATTTCGTATTGTATCTCGAAAAGTTAACGATATCAATATGTCTTTAAATTTCTCATAAAATGTTATTAATTTTGTTGCCGTTTTGAGGAAATGACAAAATGAGACGAAATATGAATACGTAAATCATAAACTATGTTTGACAGCGCCGAGTAAGACATGCATAGGCCTTTTCTAATTTCCTACATCATGATTGATGTAAACAATTAGATATAGTGATATACTGTACAATATTGGTAAACTTCAAATTCAAATTCATTTATTTTGACATCATGAGATAAAATACAATAATAAGAATTTACAAAATACAACTAATTACAAAACAAACTAACAGTACGATATAGGCAATGGCAAGACAGTATTTGAGAAAGTGGAGGGGTATCAACATATGGGCTAATTAAAAGCCTCTCCAAGGCTCCAATCTCCAAGATACCTTGATTGTTTATAGCCTATATATATATATATATATATCATTGATGTCATATGTCTATATTTCATTGTATAATTGATTTACAAGGAATCAGAACATATTCGTAAAAAAAAAAATTAATAATCAGCAATTTTTCCTTTGTCTTCTCTTTTGACCCTCTGTCTCACAACGAATCGTCTTTTCTATGACTCCACATAAAAAGAAATCCCCTTTGTCTGCACTAATAGCAAACGACTTAAACGGGAATCAAACTAAATAGTCGGTCACCCTTTAAAACGGAATACATCAATATCCTTTTTATAATTCCTTTCTAATATACATGTTCAACTTCTTCGCATTCTTTCTCTTTATTTCATTCCTCATAACTCTTTATACTATTACATGACTAATGCATTTTAATTCCCCGTTAAATCCATTCCTTCTGTCGCATCTGCGCTGGCCAATCAATTCATCCACCGCGCTAAAACTCTCATTCATCATTTGTAAAACTTTTCCTTTGTTTAAATTCAAATCACTTAGATAAATCCTTTAATCGCTCGCAGCATCCTCGCTCCTCTACTCCCCCTCAACCTGGCGGATGTTCTCCCCGTCTGCGCTCACTTTATACACCCGCGCGACCTCGATGCAAACGCCAGCAGCTGGCCCGCATAAAAATATTATTGCGCATTCAATGTTGCAAGCATGCCGGGTTATATAGCTTTAGTTCTATTAACCGGCTTGGATTAAATCGCACAATACATTTTGAAACCCATATAATAAATAGAGACCTTGGCTATTCTAACTGTCGGTGTGCTTTGATGTTCCGCAGACCCATCTATCAGTGTACGATCATGCGGTCGAATTGACTTTCTGTTCGTCTGCCAACACGTTACCAAAGTTGCACAATACCAATCGGCGTTCTAATTCTCATAAATCTGTCTGCATTATGCATTGTATCATATTTTATTACCATCATATCAATCAGAGGAATTTGTATCGTACACATTCCAGTTACTTTGGTATGATAAAGATCGAAATTTGTCGGCCTTCATTCGATGCTCATCCACTTCTCGACAGATTTTATCTTCTGTTTCTTTGTTCTTGTTTTATATGCGATTGCATGTGAAAAATTTACATGGTACCATACGAAAAAATAATGTCCTGTTCCCTTCCCATATTCCGTAAGTGGAGTGAATTCAAGTTACATTTTGTAGAAACATAATTTCAGTCATGTCAATCAATATTACGTAACAATGTCTGCAGAATTTGCTGGAGACATTATTAGGGCATTATCCTGAATATTATTTGCTATAACAATCATCAATAAAATTTTACTACGCCTATATCGCGCACAGTTTATGGTATGTTAACAATAACAACTATCAAAAATTGAATGGATTATATATTATATCTTACCAGGGCTATCCTGAAATCCTAGCAAAGCTGGAAAACGAATTTCATTTTTCGGAATTTGAGAAAGATCACTCGGTGAGAATCAAGAAATTTTATTGGCTCCAATTAAGAAGATCATCTTCTTAGATTTTGTCTTGGGAGATGTCGATATTCCGAACTTTCGTTATTCAAAACTCGCACATTTCCTACACATCTACGGTATATGTCACGTGACAGGGGCGTTGACCCATGTTTTGGATGGGGGAGGGGGGGGGCAAAATGGAAAAATATCCATCCGCGCGCCAAATTGTAATGCAGAATTTTCGCGCGCATTGGCAAAATTCGCGCGCCCGAAAAATTTAAAATGTTGTATGTTTAATAGTATTTTTATAACCATGTTAATGGTTTTATAGTGCTTTCCAATGCTTTTTAACATATTTTCATTGCATACTATGAATTTTTTGAAGTTGTCAGAATTATTGGGCGGTGTGTGGAAATCGTGGGGCAATCGCCCCCCCCCCAATATTTTCATTGGTGGGGCGATCGCTCCCCCTCACCCCCCCCCCCCCCCCCAGGATCGACGCCTCTGTCACGTGAGGGATTGTTACTCCGAAAAATGAAATTGCGTAGTGTTTGAACCTTCGCTGAATATTTACATGTAACCTTTGTCTCATGTCCAAACAGGGTATCCACTGGGTGATCGGCTGTGCGGTGCATGGATGCTTAATGTGCAAAATGATTCTGGCATTTGTCATTTTTATAGAAAGTCGAACAAAGACAAATCATGCAAAATCACGGAATGTGATTTTCATTAAATGCTGGGAACTGTGATAATCTATTTGTTAAGTTATTTTATTTTCAACTTTCCACATTTTTCTTTATTAAGAAGTCTATATTCTGACTTAATATTTGTTGATTGGTATAGTACCACCTTTCCTTTGATTTTTTTGTCTGTTCATTTTTTCTTTTTGCTTTTTTTATCGTTAAGGTTTTTTCGCTCTTCTAAAATTCTCAGTGTTTTACATTATAAAATATTAGCCAGTGCCAGTGTCACCGGATGAGATGTCCATACAGGATATCTCATCCGATTGCGCGGCCTTGATCCCCCGCTCTATCATGCTGTATACCCCTCCCTACTCAAAAGTATTGCAACATATACGCATGCATTTTGAGTTAAAGGGGTTTTCTATAATGATGTCCTACACGAAGTTTATTGTCAGAAAAAACAAATTATTTGAAAAGAAATCAATGAATATTCTTTCACCTTTCTTCTTCAAGGCGGAGAGATTATCAAGTGCAGGCGCAACCACGACTGAGCGGCTGGAACATAAAATTTAACACCCGGTTTCGCCTCCCTATATAGGGGGTGGGGTGTTAATTGACACTAGCATCGGGAATTCGGTTTCATATTTCCCGTGAAACGGTTTTAAACAAAAAGTCTCAATATGTTTCTTTGAAGAGGTCTCAGAAAGAAGACCTGGCGCGGAGAAGAAAGCGCCTGCTATCTTCAAAATATAGTGGTAAAGAGGATAAGCCTATACTTATTAAAGATGATGGCTTTCTCTCCACATCATTATATCCCATGTACTGAAAAGTCGCATGGCAGTAAATTTTAGGAAGTTGGCAATAGTAAAATAAGAAATAACTTGAAGAGGTCTTGTCCACTATTGGGCGTATCCTCCTTACCACTGTCTTATGAAGATACGAGACGAAAGAAATAACTTGAAGAGGTCTTGTCCAAAATATGGGGCGTATCCTCCTTACCACTGTCTTATGAAGATAGGAGACGTTTTCTTCTTCGCCGGAAGTAGCCTTCCTTCTGAGACCGCGTCAAAGTAACATATTGGCATTCCAAGCAATCTAAACCGTTTCACGGGAAATATGAAACCGAATTACTATGCGAATGCGAATTACCACCCTCTCACCATAGGGTGGCGAAAATATATTAAATTTAATGTTCCAGCCCCTCTGTCGTGGGTGCACCTGCATTTGATAACCTCCCCGCCTTGGAGAAGAAAGGAGAAAGAATATTCACTGATTTATTTTCAAATATTTTTTTCCAGTAATAAACTTCATATAAGGACATCATGACAGAAAGACCCCTTCAACTCAAACTGCATGCGTTATAATGTATGTTGCAATACTTTTGAGTATATTTAGGGAGGATACCTCTGTGGAAATCGTTTCCAGATACGTGCAGTTTTGTTTCCTAGCGGATTCGAACCGGGATTCGAACTCGAAACTTTATAGTATTGGTTCTTATCAAGCTTAACATTTTAAAGACAAACTACTTTCATCTCGAAAAAAAATAGCATTCAAATGAGCCGATGTAAAGAATGACTGACACATATTTCTGTCAATAAAATATCAGTTCCATTCAGTAAAATGTTCATTGTGTGATGCGTGTGCCAGAAATGATCAATCATTCGTGCACATGCCATCGCGATCGTGTATTTGTCTGTTCCTCTAAACTCTGGGTTCATTGTCCTGAAGCAGCTACACTTTAGGAATATCCCCTTTTCACGAGTTTGTATAAAGTCTTGTATGTTTTATACTGTTAATGCTCGTGTTTGTTGCACGACAAAACCACCGTACATGCAGGCGCCCATACATCACGTATTGTATTACCGATTACGAAGTGATATCTCAGTAAAGACATATAGGCCTGTCTATACATTCACAGATCTTACCGCTATACCATCAATTTTATCGTTCTTTGATATGTGACATATACCGCTCATTCGCCATCAGTGTTATAATGTTGGACTAAGTCAATGAATTAGTGGATATAACCTGCAACAAAACAGCTAATGATGAAAGGGATGCGGCAAGGTTTGACTTCCTTTCCAAAAGGCACTAAATCGATTTTCCACCAAAAATGAGTTATTAACATTGGCTGCCAATTTATCAAGCTAGAGAATACGTTTGAAGACAAATTATTCAAACGAGTACTTTTACATTTTTTTAATACTTTACTTTTATTTTTGCATATTGTAGACATTTACTTGAACAAAGCAAGGCATCCCCCAGTCAATGAAATGGCTTTAGCACATTTTTTAAAGGAACTCTGTATAAAGTCATCAGACAGTCTCATATGACATTAAAACAACCGTCAGTGAAAAAAAAATGTTTTGTATTAAGAAAATGGTTATTCATACCTCATTACTCTTGAAACTATTTTTCAAGGTCGAAAACTAAAAAGCGTATGAATTCAAGTAGTAGCCTCACCAAGATCCTCTAAACTGACTATTTCAACATCCACATTTAAAAAGGTCACAAAATTTAACATATTTTTGTATTATGTATTGCTTCCAATTATTCGTTTGAATTTCCTTGACTTTAAGTCTTTAGATGTGTGATTCAATCCAAATCAAGTTCCAAGCCATGTGTTACCAGTCCTAGTCACGTCGCAAGGGCGTAGGCTGGTTTGGGCATGGGGAGGTGGAACAGGGAGGTGCACATCTTAGGGAGGTGGAACTTAAGTTGAGAAAATCAGGCGTTAAAAGCAAAAAAAAGGTGTGCAAATTTCTTTTTTAGCCTTTTAAGGTGGAGACTTCACTATGGCTCTGCGGGGGGGGGGGTGTGCACCGTGCACCAGCTGCACCCCCAGCCTAAGCGCCCTTGCGTCGTAGGTCTTTTCATGGTCATAAACATGTCAGTCACAAGTCATGAAAATATGACTCACTCGAGTCCCGACTCAGTTCCAGGACAGATGGCTCCAGTAAAACAGTTCTGGCTTATCAAAACAAGAATTCCGACCTAAATGAATAATCGTCAATAATGTGCTGTTGCTTAACGCTAATTGTGTGAGCATTTGAACGCTATTAATTGAAAAAGGCATTAACCACCATTTATTTGTATGTTTAACGTGAGAGCGATTACGGTACGAATCATGACATTGTGCGCGATTAAACAGAATAACGGCCCTATTATAAGTCCAATTCCGTATAATAATGTAGTTCTTTGTTAACGTCCTGTTAACTATGTTTGCATCCCCGCTCTTGTATCATTAAACCAAACTTCCCAATATACTCTCAAAAACATGAAATGTTCTCTTACAATAATGTTTCAGAAAGATCTGAAATTACTTGACCCTTAACACAGTCCTGTGTTCGGTGCATTGAACTTATGGTAAGTCTTACGGCTATTTTGTGCGAAAAAAGGAGAAAAAAAACCCAAAAACGATCAAGCCATAAAACATGATAACGAATTACAGATGCTGGTCTACTTTGCAAAGATGGGGGTTTGCGACCTACTAGCAAGTAATGTGCTTTTTAAGTGCGATTCTTCAGCACAAAGACATAATTGAAGTTGTGATTAAATTGTAAACTTGATCTGAAGCAGAAAAATGCATTCAATTTATTTCTTTTCGTTCTTTGACTTCTTTTGGTGGATATAAAACACATAGCCACAAAATCTAAAGACCAGTATTTTCGATTTTATCAATCGTGCGTATACTCAATTTTATTAATTCAACTCGTCATGCAATCAATAAGCCATTATGTTCCTAACTCCTCGTAACTAAATACCTGGAAAACTTACAATTAGCGGCCTTTCAGCTTCATTAACCTCACGTACAACATTCTAATCAAACTCAAACCTTAATGATCTTTTAAGTGTTACTGTACCCACTAATAATTGGTAAAAAACGTGTTTAGCCAATTAAACATTAGTGTTTACATTGCAAAGATTTGTTTAGATTATTGATACTTATAGTGTTTAGAAATTGAACACCGATGTTAATGATTTGACACACGATGTTTAGCCTCTGAACATGTTTAAAAAGTGATAGCAAGAACTTATTAAGTAAAGTGCTTAATCGTTGAACTACAGTTTTTTTTTCAAAGTGTAGTAACACTTATGTTTTAGCTAATAGACCTTATTATATGTTTTTAACAATTTCCAAATGCCTCTTACCGATTGAAAGCATTGCATCGTTTTATGTCTTAAAGGTTAGTGACATGATTGGGAACATTTGAAAATGCCTCAAGAACCAAATGAGTTGAAATATATACCATCTGTACACCAGCTGGAGTGGATCTCCCAGCTGGAAGGATTTGTCTCTAATTTGTTTATACTTAAGGAAAATCAAGCATGAACATAATAGTATTTCAATTCTATCGGGGAACGATAAAAATAGGACCCATAGAGAGCCACACAGCAGGTTAGCCTGCTACCAGGGATATGAGTCAACATTTGACTACAAGATTTTCACGGGAGAATCCTTGCATAGTTTACTTGATTCTAGAGTAGTTTCAGCCCAAGTTGAGGACTATCCCCTATCATGTCATTTACCTTTAAGTTGTGTTTTTATGTCATTATTAATGTAAAGATTTTTAAAAGGTTTTTTTTTTGGGGGGGAGGGGATATTTGTGTGTTTCAAAGGAATCAAACAGGATCACAATATGAAATTCAAATAAAACAAAATAATGAACAAATTACCATGTACGAGTACATAAGATAATTAAACAAAATAAAACAATAAAGTAGCAAAAATCAAAACGAATACATAATAATCTTGTAAATGCGTGAGGCCCAGAAATTAAAAAGGTCATCAAGAGACGTTAAAAAGTATTATTTGTTTGTACAAAGTTATACTGTTTTTTTTTCTTCATTTGTGCAGATCTAGGGCTGTCATGAATGGAAAGCACAGTGAATAATTGATGACACAACCCTGGTAAAAGAAGACTGAAATAATAAATGATAACTAACTAACTAACTAACTAACTAACTAACTAACTAACTAACTAACTAACTAACTAACTAACTAGCTAGCTAACTAACTAACTAAATGATTGAATAAATTCATACGTTCATAATTATTTAAGTAAATGAATTAATAGAAAATAAATTATTAAATAAATGAAAAATTGATAAATAATTAATCAAGTAAGTATGTAAATAAATAAATATATATATAGAGATAGATAGATAGATAGATAGATAGATAGATAGATAGATAGATAGATAGATAGATAGATATAGATAAATAAATAAATAAATAAATGAATAAATAAGAAAAATAAATAAATAAATAAATAAATAAATAAATAAATAAATAAATTAATTAATTAATTAATAAGAACATGAAATCTGCAAGATTCATCACAAGTAGTCAAATGGGGTGGGCCGGCCTGGGAATATACAATATGTCTTTGAAAACGAGACTATTGATCATAGGTTCTAGAAACCACCAGTTGCAATATTCAGATTCGCGGTATTTTAAGAAAATATATATATAATTCATTGAAGGAAAATACAATATACCATAACATAATTATTATTCCCGGCTTAATTGCCACAACCGCACTTTGCCGACCCAGTACCACCATCACTAAATCACTTTTGCCACGTACCACTACCACCACCACCACCACCACTACCACAATCTCCACCATCACCTTTACGACCTCCACCACTATCACACCCACCAACTGTACTGCCACCACAGCACAACATCCATCACCTTCACTACCACCACTGGCAAATCCTCCAGCACCATCACTACCACCACCACTACATCCACATCTCCACCACTACCACTACCAGCACCACTTCCACATCCTCCATAACCAACATCATCATCCTCGACAGGTACAAACTACACTACTATCACATCCACCTCCTTTACCAACATCACATTAACAATCTGCATCACCACCACTAATACCACAATCTCCATCATCCTCATCATCACCACCACCACCACCACCACCACCACCACCACCACCACCACCACCACCACCACAATCTCCATTACCACCACCACCACCACCACAATCTCCATTATCACCACCACCACCACCACCACCACCACTACAATCTTCATCAGCATCATCACCACCACCACTATCACCACAATATTCATCATCACCGTCAACACTACTACCATAACCACCACAATCTCCTCCACCACCACCACCATAACCACCACCACAATCTCCATCACCACCACCATCACCACCACACCTATCACCACAATCTTCATCACCATTACCACCTCCACCACAACCACAATCTCCTCCTCCTCCTCCACCACTACCACCACCACAATCTGTATCACCACCACCACCACAATATTCATCACCATCACCACTTACAGGAACATGACTGATATGATTGGGGTTTTTCCTCAACTTGGGGTGAAACTATTCTAGAATCAAGTAAACTATGCAAGGATTCTGCCGTGAAAATTTGGTAGTCAAAAGTTGACTCGTTCAGAAACAGTTTCCATCAGTTTGCCTTGTGACAGACAAATCTGTTGTGTAGCAGTCTATGGGTTTTAATTCTCTCGAGCTTCGAGAGAAAAGAATGCTCGTATGTTCATGCTTGATTCCGAATCGGCTTAGGTAAACGAATTCAAGATAAATCATTCCAGCCAGGAAATACACTCCAGCTAGTGTATCCTTCAACCAGTTGCATGGTTCGAGAGGGATTTTTTTCCTCCCAATCATGTCACTGCCCTTTAATGTGATAAAGTTCATGGACACACGTTTGAGTTTGAGTTTGAGTTTATTTTTTCCACTTTTATCATATAAATTATACAAACAAAAACACATAAGATATAAATGTATACATACATCTTACAATTCTGATGTATTGAAACAATAATGCAAAATTATACAATTACATACGAGTGTTACACATGAGCAAAATATTTCATTACAATCATAATTAATATACTTTTAAATATTTCTATAAGAAATGTTGAATGTATGTTTAATTACATAAATTCATTACTAAGAATAGCAAAACAATAAGGTACAAATATATAGACAAAAGTGGTGGAACCTAAATTAAAAGCACGCTTGTATTACATAGGTCCCATAAGCAAATATCATGTACAAAAATAAAGGCGTTTTTACGCAATTACTGATGACGAAAACGATAACCAGAAACACATAAACAAGAAAGACATCGAGAAAAGGTGGGGAAAGATGAAGAGGGAGGAGCAGGTCGCTCTAGATGACATTGAAGTAATTAAATAATATTCTGAAAATAGGAATAAAAATTAACTGCGTTACATACTTATCTAAAAAGCAATTTTGCATAATTATATTTGAAGGACATAAACTGACTTCGATGCATCAATTAAATAGTCCAGAATTTGGACCATATAGGTAAAAAACAATTTGTTGCAAATAATGTTCTTGTAAAGGCAAATGTAGAATTGATTGTCCTTGTAGGGTATGCTATAGCGCTATCAATAAACATGTTAGAGAATCATATAGGTAAATTCATTTTTACTGTATTTATCATAAATTGACCTAGCTGAAAGAATAAAATATCAGGACCTAAGAAT
>JZLH01S0029039.1:0-13399 GCA_001188425.1 Eucidaris tribuloides | reverse complement strand
ACTAAACAAACAAACGGGACACATCACATTACACTGTTCGCCTAAAATGGAGCGATTGCGCCTCAAAAGTAACATCATTATGAAATATAAAACGGTCGCGGACCCCACGGCCGTATTACACATAAACAAACACACACACACACACACACACACACACGCACACACCACACACACACACACACGCACGCACACACACATCACACACACACACACACCACACACACACACACACACACACACACACACACACACACAACTACACACACCACACACACACACCACATCACAAAATGCTACAATGTCTATACTGACAATGCTCTCCATTAAATCAGGAATTATCATTAAATTTAAAACGTTTTAGCGTGATCCTCCTAAGCCAGTAATTGAAAGTGTTGTAAAATAGATTGCACATATAGTTTGTATTGTGGGTGTCAATTGTGATATGTGTCAGGTGTGTAGTGCGCGCATGCGTTCGTGTATGAAAAACTGTGGTCTTTTAATCAGTGCGGCGGCGACAAGGGGGGGGGGGGGAGTTGTTGCAGGGGCGGGCCGCCCTATTATTTCAAAGTTCATGTAAAAATATGCGCGGTGCTAATGTTTTGCCTCCGACCGCACCCCCCCCCACTCTCCCGGAATCGGAAACAGCAGCGAGCTGTTCGCGCTGCTGTTTGGGCCCGAATTTTGGCTTTTTTTAAAAAGAAAATTGCCGCGAAACTTTCCGACGCGATTTCTGTTGCCACTGGGTATGTGTGTGTGTTTGTAGGAGAGTGCAGGACTAGTCCTTTTAGCAGCACTGGCGCGTAAATCCCGGGGGTGATGCGGGGGTATATTCCCCCACACTTGTCGATGCGGGAGGTGGCTTGTACAATCACCCCCCCCCCCCCACTTTTCGAGCATTTTTCTTTTTTATTAATATAATCGTTGATAAAATTGTTATATAGGTTGAGAATTTCTCCTGAAATGCCTTTTAAATTGATTAAGTCGTCCAAATATTAATTCTTAAAAATACTCAGAAAGCTCCTGCTCTGTCGCTTTCGCTCCCTCGCGTTAGCACTCTTCCCTTAATAATTTGAAGATTTCGGCCCGGAATATTTGGGCGTATGGCCTCGCTTTTCAAGGTAGTCTCACTTGCATGTAAGTATAGTTATAATCGACCATTTTAAAAATGTGTATATTTCCGGACTTTACCTATATTTATTCAAAACATGGGTTTTAGAATGACAGTATTATAACTGGCAGACATGCAGAGACCAGCAATCCCAACTGCCGCGAATTAAAAGAACATTTGTTCGTAAATGGGAATTGGGAGGAGGGGGATTGTAGAGGATATATCCCACTGTTTTCGGGAGGAGGGGGATGTTCTGTACAAGTATACCTCCACTTTTAAATTAGTGTATTTTGTGTTTATTCAATTATTACTAACATTTATATATTTTTTTAATTGCTAAACTGAGATATTGTTATCTGAATATTCCTGATGTTTCCTACTTTGATATCTCTCATTCATGTTTCTGACTAACGTGTTTTTCATTGGCCAAATGGGCATTGCTATCCTACCTTCCCTATTCAGAGCACAAGATAACGGCAAAATGTAGGCTATATAATCTTATTATCAACAAATGTAAGAAAACAAACTCAAGCATATTTTCACGTGAGACATTAAGGAGCTATCGTTTCTTTTCAGTTAAAACAGATTGTCCATTTTTTCATTAGCCTCCCCTTGTGACAATGGCCCTTTCACATTTGTAGAGCACCTGTTCTAATTAGGTGCCGGCTAACCACCTTTTGTACAAGCTGATACTGTTTCTGTTAAATGCCTCCTTTTCCCCTTTACTTTGCGCCTCGAATTTTAACACGACTTATAGAGCCAACCTACTCTATTTTTTCAGTGCTCGCTCGCTGTACGTTCGCTGTCGCAATTTTTGATATATTATGTTTGGAGCGTACTTCAGTCTCTGAATTTGAAGACAGTTCAGAAACATTTTCCCCTTTTATAAGATGTATATTGAGACACCATGCATTCTCACAGCGTCCTTAAAAAAAATTTTTCGCTTCAGTTCGCTCGCTCGTTGTCATTGTATTAGGCCATGAAAACCAACTGCAAAATCTGAATGCTATTGAGTATCTGCTGTTTTTATTAAAGCCAAAGATCGAGAAACACATAATATGAAACGTTCTAAAATGTAATCCACAATAAAAAGCTAGTATGCCCAATTTTTAGGGTAGAGATAGTGCGTTATTTTGCACGTTGTAGAGGTGTCCCATTTTCAGAAATAGTCGCAGATTTGTGGGCCTGTCCCCAAAATTTGGCTGCCCAAAATTTGGACATTTCATCGCGATCATCCCCCCCCCCCACTCTGTGGAACGGATTTACGCCCATGGTTTTTTAGAGCGAGAAAGAACCATGAAAAGCGAAGAAGACATGATATTCAGGTTCAGTTTTGCAAAAAACTGGAAATGCGTGTTTTTTTTTTTTTCAATTATTCATTTATTACCTTCAGCACAATCACAAAAATAAACACATAATCTTAATGTTCACAGGAAATACAACAAGCATAATTTGGTACACCTATACATTAAAACAAATGAACAAACATTCCCTTAAAATGATCAGGGGGGATGAGAAAGCCATTATACCTGATTTTACAAATACATTAGATGTCACAGACTCCATATTGGTCAGCTAGTGCGCAGATGAACGATGCCAGTTGACATTGGAGATGGCGTTATTTGTTGGAACGTGGAGTTTGGTCCGTGTGAAGTAGTTGAAAACCTATTGTAGCAGAACACATCGTTAGATAACAAAACATTTTGAACATGCATTTTATTGAATTGAATAATGGTAGATATCTTATTATTGTATTAATCTACATTTTTTTTGAAAATTGACCAATTCCAAGCCCAGGAAATTGGTGAATTACCAAATCAGTGTTTTAAAGTGTTCCACAAACGTTCAACAGTTCCACAAGCTAACATTGGGTTCATTTTTTTATGTAATTGTCCCAAAAATGAACATTCCTCATTGAAATATTAGCGCTGTTTAACTTGTAAACAATACCTGACTAGCTTTCTACATTATAACCAGGTTTCTGTTTCTATTTTCAACTTGTTTTTATTTTTGATATACATCTACAGGGTGCTAGAAAACGGAACATTTGGCATAATGCGATTCATTTCTTCAAATGAAATTATTCATCTATGTTTAATTCACTTTGCGTACATGTAGACCTTTTTTCCTCAGTAGGGATGCAGCAATGATCATTTATTTTTGGTAAGGTACATTCTGAAATGCAGTGTGCTTTTGCAAAATATTTCTTTCTGAAATGACAACTACTGCAAAAAAGTTGCACATTATATAAGTGTAGTACGATACGAGAAACAATGTTATGTTTAACTCACAATAAGGAAGAGGCGAAATTGAAAGTTTAGCGTGCGGACCTTTGTGCACCATAAATTATACATATACAGTGTGTTCACAAAAGAATGAAGCGCGATTTCATGCGCAAAAAATGATTCCATCATTAATAAAACAATATCTTAAATGAATTGGTATGTTTGTAAAGCTGATGTTTCTCTTCTTTCATTTCGATACACAACATATGATTTATTGGTCACGCATGATTGCCATTAAAACAATGATATTGCATCCCTACTAAAATTTAATTTGCACGCACAAAATTCCAGTTTGAGTGCTATTGTCGGTGGATAGTAAATGTAATTGATTTGTAAGAAATGAAGCATGAGATTGAATATTCAATTATTTCTTCTTTTACGGGCCATCTCATGATAAAAAATGACATAAACGTTAGTGACGGAGAACAAGCTTAAATTAAAACTATGCTGTTTTTAGCGTGATTTTCTGTATTTTTTAATACATTTGAGCTTTTGGAAGCAAGCTGTAATATAGCGTTCACGCACAGCTTGACTTCGCCACAATATCTTGCTTTGGCCACAACAATACGGCTGTCCGAATCTTGTTTAGTGAGGTGGTTCTTGGTTGTCTGAAGTGCCAAATCCAAAGAGAGATTTAATGGAATGTATTTTGGATCATTTCTAAAAACAAGATCATTTCAATTGTCTTTTTCACTCATGCATAGCCCTCATTTTCATAAATGGGGTATTAAGTACGAAAGAAGATAAACTAAGGCGCTATTTAATGATGTCCTTCAAATTTCGAAGATATTTTCTGGAATACATTCAAGCGTCGACCGTTTGAATTTCAGATTTGTTCGTGCAAATCGATTTTATACCTGTGTCCCTTCTGATTGCTTTGCCTCAGTCGATGCCGTGAATGGAAATCTTGCGACTGGTATCAAATTAAAGAAAAGAGAAAATATGCTTTCCTACTATACGATTTTTGTGGTGTTATTATAACGTATTTAATACTTATAAAAATATCTGTCAGTCATCTCGCGTTCTTTTTTTCTGGGCACACTTATAACACATACAAATGTATAAGAAAACAATACATAAAAACCAAGTTCTTTTCAGTCTCATGCAATGTACAATCTAATTAGTCCAAATTCTTTACATCATATTTTTCAATTCACGGTTTCTAGCCCGCCAGTCTATAAAATCTTTAATGTTACTTTTAAATTAATCATATTGAACACAACAATTTACGGATTTTTAATTGCTTGTTTTGTCTATCTGAATTTATACATTTTCTACAAAATATTTGTCTGAGTAAAAAAAAAAAATCAAAATATGTGAGAATTCCAAGGCCATCTCACTACATGAAAGGACTATTGTTTTGCAATAATATACACTTGTTAAGACCGGTATATTCGAGCTAACTTCTCAAAAATAAGTCCCATACAGATATCTCCTTCTTTCAACTGGAGGATTTAGGTCAAATTTATGTAATGTCGCCAAATTAAGGCATTCTTTCAGCAAGAGCTTTAGCGGTTACATGCATATTGAACATTTCCAGCTGAAAAAGGTTCTGGCGTTTCAGGCCTCTATTCACAAAAGCCTGCATAATTCAAGTCAAATGTTTCATTATGTAAAGCCTTTTATTCGTTAAACACTAATCTTTCATTGATTTTATATTGAAAAGTTTTACTCCTTGTATCTCGTAAGCGTATACAAATTGGTATTATAACTACTTCACTCAATTTTCACTAATCCAAATTTATTGGTCAATATTCCTTGAAGTTGGGCTTCAGATTAATGGGTTTAACCACATACCATGCGCAATGTGTGTTGTTAACGTATATTATTTCATAATTTTATCTTTACAATTTCCAAGAAAACAATTTCAGAGGCCTCTATCTTCTTCGCCTATTTTCAAAACATCTTTGTGTTCAAATTCATGGATGTAGCACGAGATAAATAGAAAAGGTATTTTATGTTCATTTTTGGTCTAGCCTTTTCTTCCTTAGTGTATTGAAATTCAATCAAAGTAGTGCTCCTTCCTCGTATAATAGAATCGGCCTTAAGAGAATTGTTTAATAATGATAGCTTTACCGTCTACTACAACTTTTCGTTATTCGATATGTAACCCCAAGGAAATTTGGGTTAGAATAATAATAATAATAATAATAATAATAATAGAAATGATAACAACAACAGTAATGATAGCTTACAATAAGGAAGAATTAGACAGTTACAACTCTTGTATTATTGTTTATAACCAAGCTGTACTGTATACAGGGTCACTGGGTCATGACCTGATCCTTCCCAGTTACTATGGAAAAACACCTGTAAGTCATAAAACTTTCCACCAGCCTAGTCACTGAAAATTCCATGGCTGAAACTTTACGACCTAGCTAGTATTCACTACATACGTCATTTATACAGAATCTCCCAATCTCCCACGCAGTTCTAGCCTTGATAGTAATGGTCTTCTAGATTAAAGGAGTACCCTGACGCTAAGTGTATGTTTTATATGTAATTGTGCATTTCAAGGATGTTAACTATCTTGTTATTTAGGATGGATCACTATTATGTTTACATTGTTTGTATAATATGTATGTTTTAGGTGTTGTATTTTGTTTAAGATAATGTACCTGGATGTTTGGATATCCAGAGAGTTTATGTTCATGTACAATGTTTGAAAAGTTATTATGTTAACTCTTGGTTTAAAAGATAATGATATCTGGTTTAACTTAATATACATAACTATATAGCTGTCTTATAGCTAGGAGACAATATATTTTCATGTTAAACGTATTGATAAGGTTTATGATGAACTATTAGTACTATGTTTTAAGGAGTTGCCCGTCTTATACTTTGTGAGGGTTACTTTAAGATCTGATGATCAAAATAAGGAGTAGGTCTGTTGTGTTTATGTCGAAAGTTTACGAGCTCCTTGAGTGGGCTGGCATGATGCAAAAGTTTACCTACCAGTTTACTGACTAAGGTGACGTCTCTGTGTTTTGAAGAAAAGGGGATACCCACTGGTCAATGTTTACTACCAGGAATCAGGTGATGATGTCATTGGTGACTTCATCGGTAGGTGACCTCAGTCCAATAGGAGAAGTTCTTTTGTCCTAATAATTATGTTTGGCCAATGGCAAAAGTTTTAATGAAGTGAGATTATTTGATTGGTTAATGTGATACCATGTAGAAAGCTATGGGGCTATTCTCCAAACTTTTGAATATAAAATGTTAGGAGGAGCACAAGTTTTTCATTCTGCCCTGCCATCGTTTCATCTTCAAATACTTTTGTACATACTTCAGCGGCAAGCATAGTTCAGCTATATCGTCATTTACCGTTCGAGAAGCATTTTGAGTTACTACTTTCTTCCAAGTTGTGTTAGAAACTTACACGAATTCAGAGTTCATAGGATTTGTATATCCTGACTCTTGTTAATTGAGCTGATTTCACTGTGTTCGAATCTGCTTGCTTGTGAACTGGTATTTGAGTGTTGACTCTTTAATTAGGTAAGTCCGATATTTTTCACTTGTGTGTTTAATTTGTTAAATTTGTTAATTCTTTGTATTAGATAATTATCTTTGTATAGATTTTATTCACGATTATGGCTGTTGTTTAAAGCTACATTAATAATGATGTTGCTTGCTGATTTGAATTTGCTAGGAACTTGAATGTTCATTATTATAGTATTGCATTCATTTGGGAATTAAGAAATGTGTCTCAGGATTATAAAAGCTTACTGTTATTTGATTGATTGTTTGAAATTGTTAGTATTTATGAAATATGTTGAATTTACTTGATGAAAGATGATTTCATTTTGAACTGTTCACTACAGAACACTTATCAGACTTCAGAGAATTGAAGCATATGATTTCGATGTTTCATCAGTAAAGCGATTATTTGCTGATAAAGTGATTGAGAGAGTTTACAAGTACTTTAAGTATTGTATATTACTAACATATACGTGAATGTGTTAAACTGTTCAGTGTAGTTATGCTGCGCGTGGAGCATATGTTTGAAGTTACGAATTGCGAGACTTATTGCGAGACTTTTAAGAGGAAAGTCATGTTGCTTTGGTTAATCCAAATCAAGTGGATTCGTTCAGGTCAAGCAAATAGACAGAGCATCTATTTGGGGCGGTGATTCCACATACGCTCATGTAACGGTATTGATGAATACTTTACTGAACAGAAAGTACACATGTTGCATGCATTTATATTTATGTTATTTACGAACTTATTTAGTGTAAGTTTATGATAAGTTAGCTGATGATTACATTTGGGCATGTACCCACTGATAGTTAATTATATTGCGACTATATGGAATTGATTGTTTCATATGATAGGATTTATAAGTTTAAGTGATGTTAGAGATAATATGATTATTTTAACTTAGCAGTGAGGAGCTAGCTGTTAATTGTATGATTGTATTCATACACTCTTTAATTAGGCCTATTGATGTGTGGTGTTTCAACTGGATTGACGTCGACGAATTGGTCTTCAAACCGTTACAGCTAAGACGCTGGATATCGAGAATTGACGCTGTCGCTGTGACTGGTGTGCGTCGTATTTTATTTTGAGCTCTTTCGCGAGAACTGTTCATTTAGTTTAAAGATTAAAGCCGGCATAAGTTGTTTATTTAGATATTAATATTATATTATAAGGATTGTATTGTTTAGTTTGTCAATGGTTTGTATTATTTGGAAATTGATAGATAACAAGCTAATAAAGTTTGTTGCCAGATTATTTTGTTAAAATTTAATCTAAAGTGTGATTTTCTTTATTTATGAACTCGGGCTGTAACATACGGGTTACATTTTTTTATACGATACAGTAATTTGTTTAACATGAAATCAGACTAAGCACTTATAGTTACCTCTCTGCAAAACAAGGGACAACGCCCTTCTATTTGCCAAAGTCTTTCTATACATATTGCAATACAATACCATTTCCTTTCATATATTCTTCAGATAATGGTAGGTTAATTAAAATTCTAAAGTTAGGTACTATACGTCAGAACCAAAATTCGGTTCCATTTGATATCGGCGCATTCAAAATGGACCCTATCAATCATTGCAAGTCCCCCCTTGCTCATCTTTACATCTATTCTTTCCATTCCATTTCAATCATTTGGGTCTAACTCTTTATCTATTTGTGTACACGTAATGCAGTATGAGCAACAGAAAACAATAAAAGCTTTGGATCTCATTTGTTAAACATCCCGTAGATGGGAAAGATAACTCAACTCCCTTAAGCTATGATGAAGCCACCTGGACAGGCGTGTCAGAATTCTCTGTGAATTTAAAAAACTGCGGAAGCCACAATATATAGTCGTTTAGCCTGTACGCCCTTCTGGTAGTATAGATTTTTTCTCTCGCCTAAAAAATTCAAATGAGGCGAGTCTAACGGTCACTTATAGATCCACTAAAACTAAGTACAATTCCGGATTCTCGGAATTTAATCTCTCCATTTCTTGTTCTCACCAGCGTGTCGTGGATATGAGGATAATTCACAATGTAAATGTACTGCTATGCTTTAGAGAAATTGTACATATGTCTTTTACTAACTATGTTTGTAATGATGGTTCTGCTCAACTCGACAAAATGTCAAGAAAGAAAATTTGACAACACTGACGACTCTTTCAACTTTCGCTATAGCAAAAGTTTTTCACTGTAGTATTTGATCCAAACACAAATTCCCTTTCACATTTAGCTTACCATATTCGCATTAGAGCCTTTAACTTTTGCTAAGCCTTTCTTTTCAAAATTTTTAAGCTTAATAAATTAGTAAATGTAATATGTACAGCAGTAGCGCTCTTATAAGGTAGCGGGCTTCGGGGGTTAAGCCTCACCAACCCCAAAACAAATGGACGATAACAAAATCTCAATGAAAACAATTAAAAAATTGTCTGTTTGTAACTTGAAAAAAATCAGACGGCATTACCTAATACGTCGTGCCTTCCTGGCAGGAAGTTCGTTATAGCGAATGCTTTCAGCAAAAGGCGTTTACACGTAATTGCTTGTACACGTGACAACCATTTGATTTTATTTAACATAAATCAACAGTATTGTTTGATCTTTTAGATCATTTCAGGTAGGTTAAATGTCGGAAACATGGAATAAGTCAATGCGTTCTCAAGTTTAGAGGCACTTTACTGCTTAACGCCCTTCTAATTTAAAACATTCGTTAACGAAACTTTCTTGCAGCTTCACGCGTATATGAATTTAGTGTGAAAGTGTCCCAGAACGGTATACTGTTTTATAAGTTCTCTCGACTTCATAATTTCATCTACACTGTATCTTGTACAAGTTACCATTTGTGAACTAGTGTGACTTACCTTTGGATCCAATTGAACTTTGTGTTATTACCCTGGATTGATTCTTTTAAATCTTCGATTACCTTTTCGTGGACCTGAGGACATTTATCTAAGGTTAATTATTCTGTAAATTCATTATTAATTGTAGTGTAACTTTTTTTCTCTTATCTCTTTTTGCATTTTTGTGTGTGTCTAATATAGATTTATTCCTTAAACCATTTATCTACATCTATTCTAATTTTTAAAACCATTTTGTGTATGCATTTATTTGTTGAAGTGTATGTATCGTTCATGTTTCCCAACTCTTCAACCTTGTTACATTTAATGTGTTGGTAGAAGGCAAGTTATCAATGCTTCAAATTTCCTGAATGTATTTTATGTAATCAAGACGACATGTGACAAATTTGCATTATACACCTGATAATATATAATTGATAATGGTTAAATTATATTTTAGCAAATGAATTGGAATAATCTAACAAAAGGACTTATATTTAAACATAGAAAGTTTTATCCATGCGTTTACATTTCAATTGTAGGAGTATTAGAAGGAACTTGATAATTTTTGCAGTGTTCTTGCCAGTATTTCTTCCCATTCTCTTGTAATTGCATTGTCAGAAACCTGCGTTACCAGTGATTGAATCTTCGATAAATTTTCCCAGGCCTATTACATTTGTTGGTAATGGTAGGATTAACACAGCGAGGAGGTGGGCTATATTGTGTCAATAGAAAATGAGATCGATTTACCGACGTGAGGATTTATATGTTGTTAATTATGTGTTATAGAGACTGTTTTTATTGAGATATTTTCTAAACAAACAAACATTTATTCTTGCCATTGTGTACAGGCGGCGCGGGCCAAAGTTTAATCTGATTTTTATGATACTTTAGAAAACCTACTTAGTGCAATAACTCCGTGAAGAACAATGCTTTCTCATTTGGGGATTTTAACATAGACCTTTTAACTTTACTTCGAATCAACATGTTAGATATTTTACTGATCTTTTAAGCCACTTTCTTCATGTACGCCTCTCATTTTAAATCCCACTAGAATATCTCAATATTACGCACTTTAATAGATAACATATTACAAATAACACTGTAATATTTTTAAAAGTGGGATTCTTATCAATGATGTAATGCGACCATCTCAGTGTTTTACAGTTGTCCCCCCAAATTTTTTGAATATAATTTTAAATCAACCAGTGAGTTTTTTAAAAGAATTATAAATGAAAATTGTATACAGGAACTTTATTAGAATGTACAGTCAATTGTTACTGGCGATTGTACAAATAATACTGATGATTGACGATGGATATAATATTTCTCAAAAAAGTAACCGATGATATTCATGATCCAATGTTTCCCTTCAAAAGAAATGTCACAACGTGAAAAAATGATGTCAAACATGGTTTATCTAATGATTTAAAGAGATGTGCAGAAAAAGAAAAAATGCTTATATTCGGAGTTTTTAAAGATCCAACAGATTACAGAAAGTATTAATGTAATTACTCAATTTAGAAATAAGTCACAAGTGCAATACGCCATTGTAAGCATCAGTATTATCGTAAGTGTCGTTTCTTTAATGTACGTAACAATGTAGGGGTACATGGAGTGTGATAAATGATTTCTTAATAAACCAGGGCGGAAGTGCCAATATTTCATATCACAATAAATGACAAATTATATCAAATGCTAAAGATAGCTGTTGTATCTTTACGCTTCATGATTTCTTCAGCTCATTGGATCAGACATCGCTGATGACTTGCCCCACACTGCCAGTACTTTTAAAGATTTCTTACCTCACAGAAACAGTCCAATTCTTTATTTTTTACACCTGTCCTAACAAATTAAATTGTTAAACTTGATTATCTGAATTTAAATAATTATAAAGCCCTGGTCATGATGGATATTAATTTCCAATAATTTTTAAGAAATTTGTCATTTATTCTTGCAACCATTATGTAGTATTTTTTATTATTTTCGTTCGAAAAGGTATTTCCTAATTTATATTGCCAAAGATAGCACATTAGCTTGTGCCATTTATATAAAAGAGGTGATGCCTCTAATATTTCCAATTTTAGACCTATCTCAATTTTATCAATCTTTTCTTAATTATTTGGAAAAACTTGTATCACAAGCGTCTCATGTTCTTATTTATGCCACAAATGATATTTTATATCACAAAGCAATTTGGTTTTAGACCCGTAATATTCAATGTATATGGCTCTACTCGACTTTTGTGTAAGGATAGCATCACGCTTTTTGAGATAACAATTTGTATTGCGACTTTTCTTGATCTTTCAAAGGCTTTTGATTGTATTAAACCACTTTATTCTTTTAGAAAAAATTAAAATATTATTGGCATTAAGAGGCATCACCCGTGATGGTTTAACAACGCTACCTTCAAAATTCGCAAGCAATATGTACATATAAATGGTCCATTCTTCCTTCTGTTTAAAAGTATAAACATGGTGTACCTCAGGGATCAGTTTTATTTGGCCCGTTGCTTTATTATCTGTATATAAATGATTTACATGTTTCTAGCAGCATTTTAGAATCAATTTTAATATGCCGATGATTGCAATTTATTCATTCCGGTCATGATATTCAAAGAACCTCTGCTGACAATATTAAGATAATGAATTAAGCAAGGTTCAATGAATGGTTTTTTAGCAATAAATTGAAATTAAACTCTTCAAAGACATCGTGTAGTATTATTAAAGCATAAAACAAAATGATCTGATACATGTTATGTTAATGTGAGTATTCTGGAAATAATATACTGTAGTAAGTACAACAAAATTTTTAGGTTATTTAGACGATAAAATTAACGTGGAAATACCATGTAGTATGAAGTTTGTTGTAAGATTTCAAGGGCAATTTGGTCTGCAATGAATAGGTATTAGTTGCAATTGTACTTCAGATATTTTTTAAAGTTATATTTTTCTATGATCTTGCTCATTAATGTATTCAATATTAATTTGGGTAACTGCGCGTTTTACTTTTAAATGTATACATATCTCTTTCAAAAACGTGCCCAATTAGAATAAATCACAAACTCACAACCCTTACGCGCATTACCAAATCCACTGGTTAAAAACTTTAAATATTGACTAATCTAATGATATTTAATTACATTTTGCTTAACTTCTATTTTTATGTTTTAATACTTAAATGATCTCTGCCAAATTTTCCTTGATAACTGTTTCAAAGAGAATAAATCTTAATCTAATCTATACAACACTAGGCAAACCAACAATCTTGTATAATTCAAATTATAAATATAATTTTTTCAAGAAAACTCATTAGTACGCTGACCAGCTTTGTGTGCGAATGGTTTTGCCTGTGGAGTTTAGAAATGTACCGACAGTCTTTCATTTTAGAAAAGATGTAAACAGCAGCTGTTAAATCAATGATCGTTTTCTTCTCTCTCTATACTGTGTTCTGAATAGAACATGTACTGTGCCTGTCCCCCCCCCCTTTATTTTGTTGATGTTCTGTCAGTTTTGTGATTGATTTCTTTGTGCTGATATTTTGATATAACTATTCCTAAACGTTATATTTAATACCCTGGATCACCTTTAGGAGAGGCTAAAATATGATTAACTAGCCTATACCGTTGCATTCCCTCCACATCTCTGTATGTAGTTTGTAGTCCTGCATTGTCTGTATTTTTCTTCTGTTTTATAATATATCGATTGT
>JZLH01S0029024.1:18398-29769 GCA_001188425.1 Eucidaris tribuloides | reverse complement strand
AGGTGGAGGAGGAGATAGAGGGGAAGAAGAGATGGGAAGAGGAAGAAGAAGATGGGGAGGAGGAAGAGGAAGAGAGGAAGAAGAAGAGGAGGAGGAGGAAGATGTGGAGGGAGAGGAGGAGGAAAGAAAAAAAGGAGAAGAAAAGTACAAGAAACAACAGAACCCCATAGTTATGTGACAATAAATGTGCTGAAGAAACCAAAGCACACATTAAAACAACATAATGACAACAGAACTCTAAATCAATTTTGATAGTCAATAGTCAACAATGAAATTTGTGTACCAGAAACACAAATATCTTTGTGAGCTGGAAACAAGCTGAATTTCCTTTGAAACCATTAAAATTGTGTATGACGTCAGCAGATTCATTTAGACTGCCCACTTCACTTAGGATTTGGGATTAAGAAACAGGCCATTAAAAAAAAAAAAATACACTTCACTCAAGCCTTCCTTAATATATTGAAGGCAAATTTTCTCCAAGCATATAATGCAACTGACCTTCTTCAACTCAAACTGAAGCTCCACGTCCGTCCTCATGTAAGCGCTGGTGCTCTCCTGTCTCTCGATCTGTTTCTTGGCCTTCTTCTTGGGTTCTTTTGGGGTAGAGTCACCCTCGTCTGCCGACAAGAACTCGTCTTCCTCGCTGCTGCTGGCCCCGGCAACCTCCATCAGTTTGCTATCGGACACCCTGTGGGTCACTGCATATCTCTCTTGCTGTTGAGAAATGTAAATTACTAACAATTTTTATCAGTTCTACCTCAAAATTCTATAATCCTTTCAGTACCATGCTTGGAAGATTTCATTCAAAGTCTACGTTATTTTATTGTGATGGTATTGAGAGGGTTTAAAGGCATATTACATTGTAACTTGACAGGAACCTTGGATGCCTGATGGCAGAGATGACTTAACTTTTATCAATTCAAGAACAAGTAAAAGTTTGAAGTTTACTTTAATAGAGATGATGAATGGTAAGCAATATCTAAAAAAAATATCATACAATCAACAGATTCTAGTCATAAAGGTTCAATATGATGAAATTCCCGTGCATTTATTGTTCTACCTCCAAAATATCTTTGTTTTTCAGATAACTATTATGTAACAACACAACACTTCATCCAAGCGGAAAGCTTTTCTAAACTAAACCTTTGATTTGCTTTTCATTTCATTTATACACATTTTAATAATTGGTAATGTACCCTTGCTATATGAATCATACTATTAAAGGAAGCCTGTTCTAGTTTTTATCCCCAAATATAGCTCCTAGGACCAGCTTTTAGCTCATTTTTTTCATATCTATACTTTCAAGTCAATGCCTGTACAAAGTAAGCACACTATCCATATTCTTTAGTGACATAATTTTTGTCTTTTTTTAAGTCATCCACCGGATATCCCAAATTGTAGACCCTGATTTATACATTATACATCATGTGACATATAATCATAAATGCATGCTTGTGTCAAATTGACTAATCTATAGGTTGCATCTCTTGAATCTATTCTACATTTTCAAAACTACCAAAAAAAAAATGGTTCGGGGAGGATGTGCTACCACACACCTATGACGTGTGCCAAATACAGTGTATGAGCCCTTTCACAGAAAAACTATTATGCTACAAATTATGTATATTAACTCTAAATGTGTTGTGCATTTCTATTAACAGTGCTGCATTGAGCAAGTTTTTTAGTGCAGTGTCGAATTCAAACAGCAGTGAGGAAATGTTTTTTGTAAAATTCTTGCAGACAACCTTTCCACAATGTAACTTTCATGACAATGTTGTCATGATTTAGAAGTTACAAAGATCTTGTAAGATTCTTTATTTAGGATTAGTCGATGTCCATGAACATGTTTCACAGAAAATCTGTGATCAAATGTTCAATTTGTAGGAAGACATCCAATGTAAATCTACCATTTTCATCAGTGATTGAGTGAGGGCTATCCCTCGACAAAACAAAAGTCTTAACATTACTGTCAACCTTTATATTCTTTTTGAAAAGGTGCCACTTGTGGTGCAAAATTGCGACTGCTACACGTTAAAGGCCAGGTTCACTCTGACGGCAACTTGGTTTTAATAAAATCAGAACAATGAGAGAAACATATTAATGAAAGTTGGCGAAAATCCACCAAAGAATAGTGGAGTTATGAACTTTAAAGTTTTAATTTTGTGACGTCAAATACGAGCAGGTCTCCATATGTCATGTAATGTTAATTCAATAAATTGCCAAATTTTATTGGTTCGTGATAATGAATGTTTTGTTTTCATAGAAGCATGTATGAAATAATGGTTCTAATTATATAATGGATGCAAAGGTAACATCAGTTTCAATGTTCTGAGAAAATGGCACTTTATGGAATTTATATTACATGACAATGGGGGAGCTGCTCGTATATGACGGCACAAATTTACAAGTTTGAAAGTTCATAACTCCACTATTCTTTAGTGGATTTTCACCAAACTTTCATTAATATGTTTCTCTCATTGTTCTGCTTTTATTAAAACCAAGTCGTCGTCAGGGTGAACCTTGCCTTTATAAGAGCTGAACAAAATTCATGCCCCAGGACTATGATCCTAAATTCACTTCAGCATACATGTACAACAAAGCACTATTCTTGTTCAAACCTAAATGACCTATTTGAGGGACAAAATCATGAATATTTCCCCCCAAAAATGTAACATTATTTGCATTAAATATCAGTAGAATTTACTTCAAGTCAATTTAGAAACAACACTTCCAGTCACTGAACTACCTAGTTTTAACTTCATGCTAAAATGCATTGAGCAATAATCCAATAAATCTATAAAAAAAAATAATAATAATAAAATTAATTCAAAACAATGCTATAAATCATTCCAATCTGTTAATTTCATATGGGTGCACACCATGATTTGTGTTGAAAGTTAGAAATATATGATTTCTACAACCAATTTGAAAAATGATATGATGAAAAATATATTTATGCACGACAAAACAATGTTCAAGTCTACAATAAACAACATAAAATGGACTTTTTTTGAAAGTTTGAAGAAATGCATTAAAATGTATTGTAAAAACACACAGGACATGCTCACAATAAAAACACGGCGAGGCGAAGGGGAAAGGACTTTGGAGGCAAAGGAAAGAGGAAGAGAGTTAATTTGATTGTGAGGAATATTATCGTTTGACAATGAAACATTGATCATGTTCTAGGAAGTGAAATCTGTTCGGTCTTTAACCATAATGGTGGTGACCACTGCATGTGATATTTATGATATTAATGACTTAATATCATTGGATACATGACTAGACACAACCACACAGGAATTCAACTTTGAAAAAGAAATTATATTGGAGATTTTCTCCACTGGTTTATGAAACTTGAAATGAAATAGAAATTGACTTTGCAATAGATGAACAGTGAAAAATAAAGTGATGAAAATAAGGAAGAAAACAGTGAAGAGAAGTATTCACATTGCCACAAATTTCATATTGCTTAAATGCCAATGACAAATGAAACTGAATTTCTTTGAGATCATTAAGGAAAAGTGAATAACCAATATTCTACTTTGTGCTGTGAAATAGATAGCCTCCAATTTTTTTTTTTAACTTTTTAAAATGTTCTTTATTCTTCAAGTTTTCCATCAATGAGAATTTACTTCAAAATGGCTTCATTTTGACTAGAGGACTAGAGATTTAAAACGTTCATCTTCCAATATCATTTTGTATATATTTCATCGTTTGTTTCATATTATCTTTCTTTTTGAATCAATAAACTTACTTCAATTGTCTTCTGTATTCATAATACATTTTCCTCTTTCTTTTAGATTTAGTGAAAGAAGGAAGAGACAAAGGTGTGAAAAAGCAAGAACAAAAGCACTTCAAGATGCATTCCTAATAGCTTTGCACTGATACATGTAACATAGCAAGAATGAAACGAAACAGAGAAAAAGCGAGACACAAACAAAAATGACAGAAAAACCAAAGATACTAGTCATGGATTAGGGATGTTGCTTTGGGATTAATTTGTCCTCTCTCAACTCTCTATACTTCTTCCTCTTGCCTCTGCGTTCTCACTGGCCGTGACATAACCGTCAGCGTCTTCAAAAGATGCGAACGACTTCACTACACTTACGCTGGGCGCAGCGGGTAGCTTCGACCGCGACTTATTGCCAGTGGGCTGGTTGTCGTCCTGTAGGTGTTTTGGAGACGTGCATGAAGTTTGACAGAAGCATGAATTATGAGAGAAGGTTTGAAAATATAGCAACAATATGTATTTCTTGACCTGATTATCACAGTTTTTTTTACTCTACTTGATGAAGCATGATTGACCAGAGAAAGTTTGAAACAATTGCAGCAATACTAAAATTGTCAATAAGATCCCAAAAGTTTATTTCACTTGAAGGAAAATGGCATGATTGGAGGCAGTCTTCACATGGGGATAAAACAACTCTAGAATCAAGTACACTATTCAAAGTTCTGCTGTGAAAATGTCATGGTTAAACATTTACTGTTTTAAAAACAATCACCATCAGTGTCCCCTATGCCAGGCAAATTTTGCACAGCTTTGTATGGGTATAATTTCTATCAGGATCATACTTGGATTCATAACCGGTCTATTCAAATTTGTTTTCTCCTCAAGTAAACAAATTAAAGACAAATCCTCCAAGCCCAGGTATACACTCCAGTTAGTGTATGCATTGGTATATGTTTTAACACATTTTCAGGTGCTCCCAATCATGTCATTGCCCTTTAACTGCATGCAATTTTTTTTTCTCATGACTAGTTTTAATGCTGACATAAACATAATTCAAGGCTCCACACTAACTTTTTTTCCTACTTGCCCATTGAGCAAATAAATTATCACTTTCAGATTTTTACTTGCTTGAATGAAAAATTTACTTGCCCAGAAAAAAAACAATAATCAAAAACCACAAAAATAATTTATCACTAATTTTAACTTAGGTTTATTCTATTTCTGGGGGTTGCAAAAGGTGTGATTTATGAATTTAAAATGTCACAAAATGAAGTACAATGAACAAAATAATAATGAAATTTAGTATTACTGAACATGAAATTTCAGATATATTTTGTTCGTTTTTGGTTAGATTTTTGAACATATTTTGCTCATTTCATGATCAAAATTTTACTTTCCCAATTGGTACGTAAACTACGCTAAATTCTAATCCGTGCGTTATTCTACTTGGACCGCGACCATGAATTTTACTTGCCCCGCGGCACGGGCAAGATGACTACTGCAGGGCAGTTTGCTAATCTACAATGAACTCCATAGAATCTATGAAAATTTATATGAAAGCTGTAAGCCAGTTGCAATAGTAGAAGGCTCCTAAAACAGATGAATATTAATCAGCTCAATGTATATCAGTCTGACATCTGCAATTTCACTAACTCTGACGTACGCTTGAACAAATAGCAAAGTGAAAACAATTACTGGAGTAGACAAAACTCACACAACAGGAGGACTATTATTTGAAGATGTGCAATTTTGTTTGATCATTTTCAAATAACATCAAATTGTACACAGGCCATCAATTGTTGAGGCCAGAGCATGATCACTTGCAACTGAATATTTGACATGTAGAATAATCAGCATGGAAATTACTATTTCAGTATTGCTAACATTCAAATGACACATAAAAAACAATGCTCAGTCTCCATTTACAACCATAGTCCTGGAGCAAGATTTGGTACCAGTCTGAGCAAATATTGCATACCAAGCTATTTACCCGAAATCGTATGTGGATATTATCAAACTGTATAGATTCTTCCTGTGGTAAAACTTCAATATGCCCCAACGAGCTACACTTACCAACACTATTTTTCTGCTTGTACTTCTAATGACTTACGCCTCCGCTGACCTTACTGATGTAAAGTAGCAGGAATGACGCATGAGAAGATGATAGTATTTCCGTATCAACTTATAGTTTTATTAAGTGTTTGACCTCAATTTACATGCCTTTTGAGACAAATGGACTTTCCCTCACTTTTCCTTGCCTCGACTATAAATCGTTGTCAGATGGAGGCCAGTCTTAGCCACTATCGTCTCATGGCCCCGCGCCAACGGCCGGTCTCTTACGAAAACGCTAGGATGGCTTACCTCGACTTCAATGGGACTCAAAGCTTACTCTTCGCTTCCTACAAATTCAGACCTCTTACTCAGCGTCATCACTCCCCCCCCCCTCCGCCCACCACCACCCAGTCTTCCTCTCGCGCCGAATGTCGTGCGAATGCTCGGTGGCACGGAGACCCAGGATTTGTCTTCAGCTTGTGTCGGAACATGTCGCATCATTTCAACGCTCCGGTACCACTATTACCGACGACCTTCACTTTTACATCCCTGCGGTGAAAAGACAATTTATTATATTTATCTGATGTATATATTATTTTTTTAATGTCTGGTGTGCTGCAGTCATGTACCAACAAAAGAACTGCAAATGATGCCTTGCCTGAATTTTACAAACCCACTGCAGTTGGTTCTAGATAAGACTCGTCAAATGTCCTCTTACCAATAGCACTACTTAGTACTGGTGGCATTTTATTCAAAAATTCTCGATATCCATGTTTTGTAACAGGTTGCGCAGACGCTACACCATACCCTATCAACATTCATGAATCTACACACTCTAGAATTTCTGAGTTTTTAGAGCAGAATCCATACCTGACAAGCTACAGATTAACACTATAGAAAAGGGATCACTCCCATTTAGCTACAAATAGTTCTCCACAGAGTTTGACTCTTATACCAGAATTATCTTTATTATCATACTGGGCCTTCTAATCCTGTCCTTAGCCACTTGGAAACTGATCTGTTTTATTTAATAAACTTTTATTTTGTCTCAAATGATTAAAACATATAGGTGAGCCTTGTCGTGTACTCGTTTTCATTATTTTGTTTTATCTTTTTGACAGGATTCTAGTATGGTTCTAAGGAACAGTGTACTGTTTACTCGTTTTCAGGGCATCTCTTGCTGATAAAAACTGTTATCAAATATGACATAAACCATCATATGATTCTATTTACTCTATTGATACTTTATGTAACTTTCTAAATGACATGGCTCCTCAGAAAGTGTATTTATTTATTAAACTCAAGTATCACTGATTTGGCCAAACATGTGGTTCTATATACCCTGTTCCTCGCTTCGCTAAGGTGGACAATGACATCCCTCTCCATTCGTTTGATAATATTTGGGTCTCACTTCTGCCTTCATCTGAGTATGTGTTAGTCCCATTGGTTAGGAGGGAGAACTGATCATTGGGGAGTATACTTTTCCCTTCCGCAATGTACATGCACATATTAGCACAATTTAACAGGATGTAAAATCAGAGCGAATGTATTAATACTTGACGACTACAACAATGTTCCAAATTCACAACTATCAGAATTATGAATATGCTATTGATGTTCTATACAGTGTACACAACGTTTGCAGGATTCTTTCGCTATTGTGGTGTGAGTGTTCCTGTATGCTCTCATCTCGGATGGTGGTGGCTTGTTGTGTGTATATGTATTAAGATAGAATGGTGTGTTGATTAGACTGTGATGGTTATTTAAAAACTCGATTATCCACATATCACCATTATGTCTAATAATAGATTTGTAGTTTCTCGCTCTTCTTTTTCAAATTGGCTGAGAATAACTACTATGTATTCTTGTACATGAGTTGATATTGTTTCGAATATTTGTGTAGTTTGGGTATTGGCTTTTCTGAAGTTAACCCACTGTTTAGTACACATTGCCCCACAACAAATTGTAACAGAATATTTAATGGAGTAGATGGTGGTTTTATTGTATGCTCAGACTTTCAATACCAGTGTTATCTTGACAATTACCGTAATCCCAGCTGGGCCTTGTCTCCTTTGCAAAAATTAAGCATAGGCCTCTCCTCTGAGCGAGGAGGGGGGAGGGGAGCTCGCTTTCATTTATGGCCCCCCTTCAGTCTCGGACCTACTTTTCGACGCGATCGCGGAGAAAAAAAATTCACGTGTACTCAGATAGACATCAGTATTCGATCACCCTAACCAGACGCGTTCAACATACCACCCATAGAAACTTGTATAGTTAGATTTTTGAAAATAAGTGATCTTCGTATTATTTTTCATAGTAAAATCTTTAATTAGTTGATACATAGTTTGTGATGTGGTACAAATCAGTATTTTTTCCTCTATCTTAAGTATCTCCTCTTTATCTGAGTTGCTAATTTTTTGGTGATAATATTCTTCTTGACATTTCATAACAATTATCTTCAAAAAAAATATGCTGATAAAGATATTAATTTTCTTATGTATTTTATTGTTTCATGAATTCTTATGTATTCTTTGGTTTTTCACCTTGTGTTTTTTATTGTTTTTTCGTATGAAATTCTTCAGGGGACCTTTTGCGACTCATCAAACGAGCATTTATAATTATTGTTAAATTCTCAATCAGTAAAGTAAAATAATCATACATTCATGATATTGGGTCTAGAAGACACATTGCATTGAAATAACACACGATTTCATGTTTTGAGGATTTTTGTGTGACATGCCAAGGAAAAAAGTTGCGTAACGCCTGCCGGAACCGCGTACACCTGTAAGATGGTAAATTTCGCTTCCCAGATGGATTTTGGGGCGGCGGACGTCGCGATATTTTGCGTCTCAAAAATGCCCGAAGACTTGAAAGTAAAAGTCAGTGAGCGACGTCGCGGTCAAAGAAATTCGCGCGGCGCGAATGGTTGGTTGAGATTATGTCGAGGGGGCTATTTTAGCCCCCCCCCCCCCCCCCCCCCGCCCCCCCCCCCCCCCGGGCCAAGATAGGGTTAATACAGAAAAAATTATGAGATTTCTTAATGTGCATGAATTATTTCTGCAACAGATATACTTCCTTTCCAGTTCAAGCAAAATACATGAATTCTACGCAAAAATCAATTTGCAACAAATCGATAACCTATACAGCCATAATGATTCCATTGGTCTGTCAACCTTACATATTTTGTGCAGTTCCTCTTGCACTTTCAGTGGAGCGAAGAGAAGATTTGATTGTTCAGCTGAAGGAAAGAGAAGTATCCAAGTTACGGTCATGTGAATGAACGTATCAGTAGATTATAAGTTAGAAAACAATATTAGGAGAAGGTAGAAGGGAAGCCGCCAGGCCTCAGAACGAAGAGAAACCAGTTGGAAATTGACAACATCAGGCGTGAACGTATCGGTGGAATGTATTGAGTTGGTAAAGATGAATTAAAATGATGAGCGATAAGAGAATGTCGATTTTGCGTTTTTGACGTATACTATGATTACGCAACCATCAGCATGCGGTATCTGACATTCACAAAAACACACTTCCAGCTAAAAATAGGAAAATATCTACAATACTCTGCCAATCGAAGTGTTACCTTGGCCGGCAAGATTGACTTGGACACTTATGTAATCAATAATTGAACGATCATAGGCCTTTCTCATTAGCTCATTCCCAACAGGTGTCATTCTGGGAAAAAAAGTGGAGGACAATTTGTAAGACAATATCAAACAGATCGTATGGCCAAAGTACTGTCTACATTGAATCTGTTATGTTGCTGATCAAGTATAATAGTTGGTCAGTCAAACCAAAATGTAGTGATAAATCCTCTCTCGAAGGCTGTATTAATTGTCATGTACAGACATCAAAGTACCATCATCAAACCTAGACCGGAAAATTATTAATAGTGACATATTATGTATTATATAAATCATATGAGAGCAGATATCACTGGGACATTTCCGTATTAGTAGCATAAGTCAGCTGCCCTCCCCACCTTTTTAATTGATTCTCATCTCAATTTTCTCATTGAATTGACAGGTGCATTTAGAACATTATTTTTTAGGGGCATTACCCTAAAAAGACCTGGCCGATCTTGGAGATGGAAAAGCTGGGGGGCGGAGCTTTTGGGCACTCCCCCGCCAAGATCTTGAGCTCATTGGTTGCGATCGCAAACAAATTTTGGCTAACACAACGTCCTTGTCATTGTCTCTAAAACAAAACATAGTCGAAATTAACTGATATCATCTCAGTATATTCTTTAATAATTTATAATATATGCAAAATACTGCAACATTTTTATTCACATAAAATTTTTGAATTTCCTATGCTTTTGGTGCCTTGATGGCCGTGTACCATACTTAGATATCTGTTTCAAGTTTTATCACAGACTTGCTTATATAGAAGAGGTTCTCTGTTATATCATTGTGAATTGTGTTGTTTTCTATGTTCACTCTGAATTATTTAGATAATGCTTTATGATAGCACATTATAAAAAACTCTTGTATTACGTGAAAAACATATTGTGCTAACCTATAAAACAGTTTCATTCACACTTACTGCGTAACTTTACACACAAATGAATACAAATTTCGACTTTCATAATACGTGATCATGTAGATACGTTTACAATGTATTAACGTATACTCCCGCAGACGCGGCAATGGGGGATACAATATTTGGTGTATCAAAGAGTTGCGTCTCAAAACCTCAAAATAGCAAAAGTCATGAAATGGTGCGCGAAAACTGTGTATGCGCAACGACCGTTCATATCGCGGTTTATTGTCCTCAGGTAACTTATATATAGGGGTCTTGAAACAGTAAACATGAAATTTCATTTTCTCATCCTATTTTCTTAGCACCATCGTACTGAATGCCATCACGATCTAGTCATATTGACATCACACAAACACAGACCTGGTTAGACCTAATGTCATACATTAGCATATTTCTTCCTTAGGTCCTTCCTAAGGGATAAGCATGGGCAATTCAATTTCGCCTCAAGTGTCACAGCCAAGATACAACAACGACTCACAAGAATTATCAGTTCAATTTTGCCGCTCAAACTTGTACACAGCCAGATACAAGTCTCAGCATAAATATACATTTTCTTTTTATTTATGCACCACTTTGTGCTAGACTCTTAATAAGCGTCTGTCGCATATAGAATTACCGCCAAATATGTTTGATTAAAAAAAACTAAATATGAATGATTCGATTGTGCATGGGCGACACCACTTACCTCGTGTTCTGTCATCGCCTGTATGTCTCTCCTCGCTCTGTGTTCTCATTTGAAAGTTTCCGAGGTCAACAGACAAGCACACTTCCATGATTCTGCAAAAGGAAGATAAATTATACATAGTTCACCACTATTGCGTGCCCAGCTTATTTTCACTGGGGAAAAATTAAAACGATCCAGTAAAAACATTTACGAACAGTACCTGGACAAAACAACAAAAAAAAAAATTAAAATTCATTTTACTTCGACAAGACGTGCCAACACTTTGTTATATTAATTACTTATTTACATTAAAGTAATCACACTCAGGAAAAAAAAGGATAACATAAAGTTGATTGGCACTTTGATGCTGGCTATCCAGAATT
>JZLH01S0029010.1:0-15311 GCA_001188425.1 Eucidaris tribuloides | reverse complement strand
TTTTTATTTGGACCATTTTTATTTGAGACAGACTATATTAGTAGCAGTAGTAGTAATCCAGGTTTTAAATTTGGTTTAGTTCCTGACTTCAGGGGTACAGTGCACTCTCGTTATAAAGAAGTCCTTGGGACCCATGAAATTTGTTCTTTACAACGAAATTTCTTTATATCAGGGTTGGAAAAACAATAGAATACAAAGGAAAACCAAGATATAGGACCAGAGATTTTACTTCTTTGTAATGAAATTTTGTTATATCAGTGTTATTTCTAACGTCGAGAGTGCACTGTAGCTGGATTTACCTTGCACTCACAGAAATTGCTCTTACCACCTCCCAACATAATCAGTGCATCCTCCTCCCTCAATCCAACCCTCCTACTTTCCTTCACCACTTGCTTCTTCTATGTCTTCTTTGGTTGTCCCCTTCCCCTCTGACCATCCCAATGAAACTCAAATTCCTTTAAACCATTTGAAAGGAAGCTTATGTTTGATAATTATCAAACCCTCTGCTGGGAAGCCTATGTTTGATAATTATCCAACCTTCTGTTGGGAAGCCCACGTTTGATAGTTATCAAACCCTTTTATAGGAAGCTTATGTTTGATAATTATCAAACCTTCTGATGGGAAGCCTACGTTTGATAATAATCAAACCCTCTTATAGGAAGCCCACATTTGATAATTATCAAACCCTTTTATAGGAAGCTTACGTTTGATAGTTATCAAACCATTTGGTGGGAAGCCCACGTTTGATAATTAACAAACCTGCTAATAGAAAGCCCACATTTTGCATTTTTTGTTTGAATTCTGCCAAACCTTGAGATAAATTTTCAGTTGAATAATTCACATTTCTGCACATCAAGTAACTGAAACTGAAGAAAGAGAGGCACCTAATTTCCTTATAATTGGTTGATTTTTGTAGACTTTTGTGGAAAGTCTACTTTTATTTTGGATCGGGTTAGTCGTAGTTATATATTTACATGTCCTCTTGTTTCTCAAACCTAATAATCCTGTAATCAAAGTGGCCAATTTTAAATCTTCTAATCCTTATGTAAATGTCCTTTTAATCCAGTTGTATTTTACAATCTACAGTCATGCTAATCCAGAATAACATCATTTCCCATAATGTTGTTCTAAGCCAAATATCATGATCCTAATCCAAAAGATCTCTTAACCCAAATCTCCTCATTCATATTTCATTTCAGATTCCTTCAATGACGAATGCCCAGCTGGCTATTACTGCCCTGAGGGGACAGACAGCCCCATCGCCTGCCCTGAGGGGACTTTCAGTCCAGCCATCAAACTTCACTCGGTGGACGAATGTTTGAACTGTACGGCCGGATATTTCTGTAATGAGACAGGTATGCTACAATTCTAATTCTAGGTTCATTTCTACGAAGATACCAACCAAATCATTTGTATGTATTTCTAATTTATTTTTCTTCAGACAGGTATGAAAATGGGCATTCCTGACTTGAGGTATCAACCTCAGTAAGTGTTATTACCAGAATACTTACAATAACTGCTTGGTAAACAATAAACTTAACAGTTACTGTAATTGCTTGGTAGACAATAGACTCCAGTAACTGCTTGGTAGATAATAGATTCCAGTGACAACTGTAGACTTAACCTCTTCAGATCACTGCTACAAGGTATAAGGCATTATTCAGTGAGACACAATGTTCACTTAAAAGACTGTGTGGGAATATAAACCCATAAATTTATGTTTTCTTCTTGAAAATGTATCCAGAATATTTACAGTACTTTGTTCATTCATACTGGTAAAAATGATAACTTATGAGCAGGGATGTAGTCGAGGCCGGCTGTTCCGAGTCACGAGGCCGCTGGAAAAATATTTTTCCCATAGACTTTGTACACGTGACTCGGTCCGAGGCCAAGGCCAAGGCCAGCAAAATCCGGCCTCGAGGCCGGCCTCGACTACATCCCTGCTTATGAGACAGAAGCATGACGCAATATAACTCTATCGTTTATCCAATATTTGACTGAAAAGATATATTTTCTGGGCGTCTGTAGAAACTTGTCTCTGATTGTGAAATGAACTGGGCTTCTGTACAAGCCCGTTGTCCCCAAGCAGATAAGGAGGGGAAGAGAATTTCAATTTGCCAAAACTTAAGAAGACTGAGAAGAAATACAATGAATAATTATTGTTGAATATGTTTGTTTGTACTCCAGCCCAAACTGCAGTCAGTGGTCCATGTTACCCTGGCTATTACTGTGAAGAGAGCTCCACCACCCCTGAAAGTATCATATGCCCCGAGGGACACTACTGCGAGCTTGCGACCTTTGACCCCACACCCTGTCCGAACGGAACGTTCTTCAATGACACAGGAATATCATCAGAGGAAGACTGTTTCCACTGTACACCTGGATTTTACTGCAATGGTCTAGGTAAATGACCCCTAGCCCACCCCCCAAAAATAGTTGTAATAAAGGGGGTAGATAGTGTGTTGGTTGATTTGCACATCTCAACTGTCTGTTCAGATTTGATCCCAGCCAAAATATATGCAGCTGTGTACTTGTGATTTGTATGTCCTTATTTTATGTATTTATTTAACTTCTTGATTATTTTATGATATAAACAATAAAACATTTCTATGTAGGGCCCTTTGCCCAAGTTGTTCAATGTAGTACTAGTAGTCGGGGGTTGTAGATGCCAGCTGTATAGCTTTCACTCCGTGATTACCAATCTTGGTAAGAGTCCATCTGAATTCTCGCTATCGAGAATTATATGGCGTTCGCAATAGATGGCGATATCGTCAGTGTGCGCATGCATAGTTTTCACGGTGGTTCAACTTATGTGACCAACTTATTTCCAGCTTCCATAGATAATACACAGGGCTGTCTGCCAAATTCATAATTTTACTAAATAAGGTCAGAGTGTCACAAATTTGCGTTATGATTTAATGTGACCTTTGCAGGTAGCATCAAAATTTGTTGGGTATACGCCACAAATTTTAAACCTTTCATTTATATTGGACTTTTCAATTCTCAACCCATGTTAATGTAAATAAAACCGGAAGTTTGCGGGGGCCCAAATTCTCTTGGACAGCACGTCCTGTACTGCTGAATGCTGGTGAATAACGATTTGTCGAGAGCGAGAATTGTATGTAAATCCAATTGCTTGATCAAATCTAAAGGCAAACTGATGGCCAAGTCCAAGTACATAATGTAGTACTAAATAGTAATCAATGTGTTTGGTTACATCTTGGTCCAAATGTAGGGACAAATCCAAAAAGTAGAAAGTAAATGCCTGGTCTAACCCAAAATCAAATGCAGGTCCAAATGTAATACGAATTTGAAATAGAAGTTAAAATTCAGGCCCAAATTTGGGCAGGAGCTATAACTAAGCACATTTTAGGCCACAGTGAAAGCTGAATCTGGATAGATTTTGAAGGAAAATCAATCACGGACCAAATGCAGGACTGGATTCTGACTAATTCCTATCTTACTAATCCTTACCCAGGTTTGTTTGGACCAACCGACGAGTGTGACCCCGGCTACTACTGCCCTCAAGGTTCGTCCTTCGCCAAGGCTGTGATCTGTCCCATTGGGAGGCACTGTCCTCGAGGTAGTGCTGAGCCACTGGAGTGTGTGGCTGGTACTTATGTCGACAGCGAGGGCGCTGCAGCATGTGAAATCTGTCCCGAAGGTAGGTAGTGTTAAGCTAGTAAATGGTTACATCGTTTGTAATGATTCTCGGAGAGCTATCCCCTGGACTACTACTCTCTGGACAGTTAACCCTGAAGGCTTACCTCCCCCTCCCCCAAACAACTACCCCCTGGACGATAACCCATTGGACAAATATTCCCAGTACGATTACCCTTGAGGACAACTATTCCCACGTTGAGTCAGCTCAAGGCCTACACATGCGTGATCTGATTGATTGGAGAGGAATGGTATTTCCTGTAGAGAAGCAGAAGGAAGTTAACTCTGTTTCACTTGAAAATGAAAATTGTTGCTGATTTAGTATTGCTTGAAAAGCAAAACAACATCACTACACTCTCTTTCATATCAAAACTAGAAGGATGCAACATTGCATTGCGTAAACAGTGTTCATCATTTCACAATTTCTGGCCTTTTGCTCTGAAAGGTGATGCATCCTCATTCTTCCATGCTCTACATTGGGTGATATTCCATTATTCCGAAGGTTCATTATTCCGCATTGTGCTATTTATCTGCATCTGAGACCTCATTAGTCTGAAAATGAACAGGAGCTCTGTTATCCAAATTGTGCTGTATTTAAATGCTTGTAACAAAGACCTGTCGGGGGAAAACAAGCCTACAGAATAATGACCTGTTACTTCTATATCATTCATAACTATTTCTTGATTGTGTTATTATTTTTGTAGGTTACTACTGCATCCCAGAACTTGTCACGGTGGGCGATGCAGCCTCGACCAGGACAGCTTGCCCTCGGCGCTATACTGCTCCCAACGCGAACGGCAGACTGCAGCCCGTGTCCCGCTGCAACCTCGGGGTCGGCCGGCCTGACGATGGTGGAGGACTGTTCTCCTTGTGATCCAGGTAACAAGACATAGACTTGATACTCCTATATCCAGGAATTGGACTAAATAAATCTTGTCCCCAAAATGATACTGCTAGATCAAGGAACTAATCTAACTGAATCATGGCCCCAAAATGATACCCTTAGGTAAAATGGACATGTGTCCATAGAATGTCATACCCATTAGCTGTATTAGTATATTTTAATGTGCATTCAGTTATTTACCGACCTTGCTGTACATCCCAGAAACATTCCAACCAAGAATCTTGAAGATTCACTCTGTCTTCACTCTGTCTGCTATCACAAATATTCATTCAAACTTCACATGACACCGTGCAAAGTTATTATATTTCACCTTCCATCAGGACTTCATTTTATGCTTTTAGCAGCCTTGCTTGATAGCGGTCTGGGTCATCCAATTCATTTAAGTATAAATATGTCAATGATTCCTTTTTTTTTGGGGGGGGGGGGCGGTGGGGAGGTGTGTGAGGGGTGGGATTTAGATTATTTAGAGACAAGCTATGGTGCTTTCTAAGAGCTTGAGCTGCTAAATCTTCACCTTCACTTTTTTTCCAATGTTTGTATACTTGTATATTGTAAGAGGTGAGGGCACCTTCATCTTCTGTGCCCCCCTCCCCACTCTTTAGACACCCTTAATGGTATTGGCTAACATTTACCACAGTCAAAAAATCTGAGCCACATGATTTCTCATGCTACCAGTGTCTTTGATGAGGTCTAAAAATGAAGCAAAAAATTGTATTTCAAAATGATTCTTTAGTGCTTGAAAAAAGTGAAAATCGTAAGTTGTCCAGATTCACTTGCCCATTTCCTCCCATAGACTTAGTGTGTGTACACCTAGGCTATTAAAACTCGCCCCGAGTTTTAATTGTTTATTCATGCATAACTTGCCATTGGCAGTGTAACTTTCCAAACTTTTGTATTCTAGGGTGTTTATTTGTCCATTTGAACACTACTATGTGGCTCAGATATCAAAGTTTGACAATTTTTTAAATTGAAGCGCCACAATGTTAGCCTATCACTTTAACATCTATCTCATTCTTCCTTCCTCTCCTACCAGGCTACTACTGCCAAGGGGTCAACTTGACCTCCCCCACAGCCCTCTGTCGGGAGGGGTTCTATTGCATCTCTGGGGTCGACAAACCCGACCCCCTGCACCTCAACGACAGCCAGTGCCCTACGGACACGGTCCATCCCATCATCGGTCATATCTGTCCCGTGGGACACTTCTGCGAGGAGGGGACGGTTTATCCTGAAGGTAAGATGGTCAGGAAATATTGAAATTTGGCTAATACTGTCCTGTTGGACACATGTTTGGATGGACAGTTTTTCCTGAAAGTAAGTTTATTTGACTGTCCCATGTGACACTTCTGCGAGAAGCGGACGGTTTATCCTCAAGGTAAGGTGGTTGGGAAGTACTGATATTGGCTACTACTTTTATTGAAAATGTATGCATATCTTTGACATCAAGATAGTTTTGTTTTTGGTTAGGCAATGAGAGCTGTTATTTTTTGAAGAGACGGATTGGCTTCTCTGACTCTTGTTGAAGATAAATTACACTTTTATGTAACTGGAATTGTCCTTTATCATTATTATTATTATTATTATCATTTCCGATGACAGGGACTAGAAAAGCAAACTTAATCACTGTTACCTGCAGGCATCTAGTCTTGTGTAGTTTGTATATGGATATATGACCACAACACTGGGTTTTTACCCTTCTCTTTTCGATGAAGTGCGTGGGTTCTTTTTCGTGCTGAGGTGTTTCTTTCTCAACACGGGACCTACGGCTTTACGTCCTATCCGAGGGACGAGGTAATGGGGATAGAGTGCCTTACCCAAGGACACAACCGCTATGGCACGGCGTTGACTCGAACCACAGACCTCCAGGTCGAGAAACCAAAGTCTTATCCACTGAGCCATGTACTGTTGATACAGTGACCCGACATTTGCTCCGGCAACAGTGATAATATCTCAGAAGACAAAAAGAGTCAGGGTCAGGGTTGCCATTGAGTTTCTAGTTCAGATTAGGGGTTGGGATAGAGTTACGGTAAGGATCAGAAGCCATGTCTACACGATTGGACATAAGTTGCTTGTGACCGGGCATAACTTATGTCGGTAATAACGTCGGATATAAAGTTGCTGTATGAACGATTGTCGGGCATAAATCTATCGGATATAGCGCGACTTATACCCGACGATTTATATCCGAAGAAGACTAGATATAAGTCCGGTAATAAGTTATACCAGGTAATAACAAAATACATGTGGACTGTTGTCGACTCTTTGCGAAGACAACTTCATTGTTTACCAATTCACATTTCACGCAATTTGGGTCAGAGGTTACGACCCGATAGCACCTTGACTACGTCATTTCCTGTCTGCTATTACCGGTTATGACGTGTCGGGCATAAGTTTTGTCGGGTATAAGTGTTAATACCGACACGTGTGGCGCGTTGGTAGATCAATGGAATTTTTTTATTACGTCGGACTTATACCCGACAAAGATATGCCCGGTAATAACTGCCTTTGTGAACGCAACTACAGTTGGGTTAGTGTAACTTTATAAGTGTTGTTGGGACAAATGTCATGAAATTGTTGATATGTTACAAATTTTTTGTAAATTATATTGTTTCATTGCTTTTTCTCCTCAGGATGTGCTCCTGGAACATACAATGATCTCCCGGGAGCTGCGGCCTGTAATGACTGCCCAGTAGGTTACTACTGCTATGCCAACACAACTGACTACCAACCCAATGAGTGCCCCTCTGGTAAGTCGATTTTAAAGGTCCTCTGTCAAGGAGCGTAATTATAGCACCATTTTTTACTCAAATTATGAAAATAATGGCACAAAATCTTTCCTACTTTACGCTGTAACTAGCCTAGTATTGTGGAGAACATGCAGTATTTGTTTTGTTCTAAATGACTTGCAGTCTAAATCTCAGCGTTGCAATTATATTGCATATTCATGAATATATGGGCTTGTGGTTTAAAATTGAGCTCTTACCTCTTTTATGGATAAGTTACCCATTGGCAGTCAAGTCAAGGGGTAACTCTAGAGCTGCCAATCGTTATGAAAGTGAGTTTAAAACAAAATGTGATTTTTCAAATGAAAACACTTTTTTTTTCATATGTGATAAACATGTTGACTGTGTGTAATATCACCAGTTTTTATATATTTATTTATTTATTTATTTATATTTGTTACCGTTAATTGATCTGCTTTGTTTTATTTTATTTGTTGCCAACTCTGCAATTCATCCACATCTAGTATAAGAACTAGTCTAAGAATACAGTCACATATTCATAAATATATTTAACAATCTGCAGCCACAGTAGACATAAACCTATTTGCACAGCAGGCTATACACATAGATACTATTCAGACATGATACACACACTACAGATGAGGGTCTACAATTGTATTCTAGCATTGCTGTTGTGTACAGACATGTGAAATTGAAGGCTCAAAAAGACCAGGACGACCAAAAGTTAGGTGGATTGATAGAATCAAATCCCTTGTTGGTAAACCCCTTTCAACTGTATATCAACTCGCTTGCTGACCTAAAAAGTGTGAGACTCAATCATGGACAGTCACGAAACTGTCAGCCTTGACAGAAACGTACCAAGCAAAGCAAAGCAAACAGACAAGTGAAATGGGAAAAAAGAATAATGCTGAATATGGGCAGATAATTGGCAAATTCTGTGCAGGAGCATACGCACTTGATTTTACTCATTCTAAAGTTGGGATACGTGATTTTGATACTGATGATTGGTTATGACGTCTTCTTCGTCTTTTATCCTCCCAGGTTACTACTGTCCGCTGAACACTGTCGACCCCTACGCCCACCCGTGCCCCCCTGGCACCTACAACAACCTCACGGTCCAGCACAGCCAGGCGTCCTGCCTGGACTGTCGACCTGGGTGGTACTGTGCGGGCCACGGCAACTCGTACCCCACGGAGGAATGCGACGAAGGATGGTACTGCAGTGGCGGAGCCAACGAGTCTCAGGTATGTTATTCAAATTATGAGCACTAATCATATCAGCGCTAATTGGCATTTTGTATTGAATGTACAGGTATGTTGATTATTTGGTGTCAAGCTGTCACGAAATACTGCTTTGCTTGAAATATTATATATCTGTAAGTTATATTTTGGTAATTAATGTTTTTTGCTGTTGGTGGTGTTCATTTGTTTTTTATATTCACTTCGGGGGTTTGGTTTGTTTTGCTTGTTTCTTTGTTTCTGTGTCACTAATTTGGCAGAGTTGAATTTCAACTCCAAAATGCCTCTTAAAGCATAATTGTAAAGGGAAACGATCCAATAAATTTTGATGTGAACTTATCCTTACTGTTGATTAGCACTTAATGTAAAGTTTTGAATTCTTCTTATTACAATTAATCCATCAAGTGGTTTAGACTTTCTATACTACCACATCTCAGGCACATCCCATTACTTACCTAAAAAAGAGCATACTATGTAATAGAAGAGTCGATTCTATTTTGGTATTCAAAGAATTTTTTTTTCAAGTAATATACCATAAAGAAAAATGCAGAATTGCATTTCCCCTCCCTTGATCACCAGTTCTCTGAGAGCTGAGAGTGTTAAATATGGTAAAAAGCATATTCTCGTCAATGAAGGCAATTACATGGAGTTTGTGTTGTGTGTGGGTTGTTTTTCTTAATTTTTATAAATTGTCATGAAGATTTTTCTTCTGTGTAACACATTTTGTTCAATGATGCTTTCTGAGTGCATCATTAAAAAAAAAAATGTCTATTTTCATGCATTTTCACCTCTCTGAATATTTCCTCACATTCATTCTTCTTCTCTGGTCAATTATTTTCTTGTTAGCCCACGGAGAATGGAGGCCAGTGCCAACCGGGCTACTTCTGCCCCCGTGGGTCCTCCGCCCAAGTCCCCTGCACCGCTGGGGAGTACTGCGACCTCGCTGGACTGGCCGCCCCCACCAACTCCTGTGACCCGGGCTACTATTGCCCTACCGGCTCCTCTAGCCCAGAACAGGAGGACTGCACCGTTGGTCACTATTGCCCTCGTGGGAGCGACCTCCCCGTGCCCTGCTCGAACGGGACATACAACCCGTCGACTAACCAGGATCAGTTCTCGGACTGTTTGCCGTGCCGGGCCGGGGACTACTGCAACGAGACGGGTGCTAGTGAGACCAGCGGTGTCTGTTCTGCAGGTAATTAATTATAAAAACTTTAAAGGCACGGAATCTTATTTGCACCCCTCCCGCAGCTCAGTAAACCATCACTCCTGCCCTTAGGCTATTAATGAAGGACGTGCCTGTGAAATCTGAAGATCAGTAATTACCTAGAATTTGAAAAACATTTACCATTTAGTGTGTGTTCTATGTTAAGAATTTTTGTGTGTAGGAGACAGTAATTCAAATCAAGGTCTAATAGTTGCCTAATTTCACTAAAACTGAATTTCTACCTCCTGTACTTAGTTAAAGGTTCTTAGATAGTATCTTCTTCTCTATACCAGTGTATTTACACAATGTCAGTTTTTAGGCATGCAAAAGAGATGCCCTGCCTTTAAATGTGCCCACCTCCAGAGACCACAATGTCACTCTGCCAATCCCCATTGTGCCAGGTTTATTTGGAGACTGTAAGCAATTATGCAGATTTGTATGAAAACATGACATTGGCAACACACCAGAGGCATGATATAAGTATGATGGCAAGTCAACGGATGAGTGATAACAGCACAATGGCTGTGAACATGCATTTGGCAATTAAAGAGTTAAATTCCACCCAAGACAGTTTTATGTAAACTTTTCACATTTGCATCTTTTTCTGTAAAATACATCATTGGATATAGAGCAAACTTGGTAGGTATGATCCTTTGAGGAGGGGATTCAAAGTTCCTCAAATGGTACACCTTTCCCAACTTCTTATTCGTTCTGTTGCAACAGTTCACAAATTTAACTCTTAGCAAGCCAGAGGATTTTAACCTCTATGGACTTTATGTGTATTAATTGGTGCAGATCTGTGACTTTAGCATGTTAAGAGTTAAATGATAAATTGTATCAAAAGAGACCAACGACAACAAGATACACTGAATAATATTCTTGGTCCTTCCTTTACATTTATACAAATAACTCCATTTTGTTGTTGTTGTTGTTTTGTGATGCATCAGGTTACTACTGTCCCGAGGGTCAGGTAACCCCTACCCCAGGGGACTACCTGTGTCCTACCGGTCACTACTGCGAGGCCAACTCACCGACACCGACTCGCTGCCAGGATGGAACCTACCAGGATGAAATGGGGAAAGACACCTGCATCATCTGTGAACCAGGTACATTGTGAAGCTATTACTTTATTAGTTTTCTTAAAAGAAATTGTCCATGTTTGTTTGTTTCATAATGCCCTTCTTTCTGAAATGACACCATAATGCTAAATCCTTTCATCTCCCTGAAGTTAAAATTCAATCTTTAATGCCCCAATCGTTTGGAATTCAAAACCGAAAACCATCAACAGTAGCTCCACATTGCAAACCTTCAAACACAGAAATAAAAATATTTTACTGTTCCAATATGTATAAGTTTGAGAAGTTAATCCATGAAACTGGCATTGTTTAACAAATTATCATTTTGTCATTAACATATTTCAGCTTCCAGAATGATTTGTGCAATGATTTATATAAGTATTAGTGTTGCACGACTAAGTCACCAAAAGTCGGAGTCGCGACTATCTTCAAGGAGTCGTGACTCCGACTTTAGGAATGCAAGAGTCGACTCTCTGGATCACTGTGAAAACATCGATGACAATCAACATCGCAGTCTTTTCATGTCATTGTTATATAAAATCATGGCCAGTTCAGTTCAACTAGAGACATATACGGGGTATATATTCAGGTTGTTGAACTGAAATCATTGAAGGAGGACACTGAACAGTCACTGTATAGGCTGTAGAATCATTCTTTTTACCTATTGATCATGCCGACAGACCCAAATGCCGAGAGTCGCCAAATAGTCGGAGTCGCGACTTTTGATGGGCGACCAGTCAACTCCAAAAAATCCTGGAGTCGTGCAACACTAATAAGTATGGTGTAGTATCTGGTGTAGTCTTTCTAATCTACAGTCTGTAGCAGAGATGGAGTTGAGGCCAGCCTGGAGGTCAGATTTTGTTGGCCCTGGTCTGAATCATGTGTACAAAGTCTATGTGAAAAATATTTTTCCAGCGACCTTGTGATCTCAGAATGGTGGTCTTGATTCCATCCCTGGTCTGTAGCTAGAATATAGTTTCTTTTAATTTGCAGAGACTCCAACCCTAAACACCTCTCAAGCGGGAGATTCCCCGACCGAGACCTGTTAAACGAGAGACTCAGACTCAATGTGTGCGTAGCCCACATTACCAGCGCAAAGCACAAAATTCCTTGCGGCCAGAGGCGATTTTTAGGGTTTCAGAAGCTCTCTTGCCCTCTCTAGTGCCATCTTAGGCTTAGTTTTGAACATATGAAAACACTAAATGAGATCAAATCGACCGATTCAGATTCATTTCTTTTCAAAAAGGTGGTTGGGCAGGAGAAAAAAAAATGAGAAACACAGCTAGGGTGGGAGAGATTAAAACTCAAGCAGGAGGGTGGGAGATTTTGTGAAAATGGACTCAAGTTGGGAGATCTCCTGACCAAAAACGGGAGAGTTGGAGTCTCTGAATTTGTGGATTGTTTTATGACATATCAGTGCTAGATGGGTAACCATATTTGCATCGAAAGTTATATGTGACTATCACTGTTCATGTATATACAGGGTGGCTGCTATAGAGACGTGATTGCTAAGACAAGCTTCACTGTATTACCCTTTGTTTCCTCTCACCAGGTTACTTCTGTGACAACACCCAGTATGCGGTCAGTGACTTGTCCAATGCCTCTTGCCCGGCGGGCTTCTACTGTCTGGAAGGGACCAAGAGGGCTAATGAATTCCCTTGCCCCTCAGGGACCTACAACAACCTGACCAATTCTGTCAACATCTCGGCCTGCACGGACTGTCTGGCTGGGTACTTCTGCCAGACTCCTGGCTTGAGTGCACCTGAGGGAGAGTGTTATGCAGGGTAAGAGGCAGATTTTTTTCTGTTCTGTTCATTATGAAACTTTGTAGCTGCTTTTGCTATCTTTCCTTTGAACATGATGTGCATACACTTTGGCAAATCAGCATCTTATCATGCAGAGGATACATATTTCATTGCAACGGAAGCCAATACATCACTTAGTTGGTTGCATCAATCAATGTGTGTATTCTTTTTATTAGATTGTGTCCTGTATGTTTTTCCTTCGTTTATTTCTTTGATTTGTTGTGTATCTTATCTTTTTTTTCTGTGTTTAATTATTAGCTATTTTCTGTTATTTTCTTTATTTTTAGGATTATAAATTGATTGTTGTTTATTTTTGTTCATTGTTTATTTATACACCTGTTTATTGTTTTCTTAATTTACTTTATTATTTAATTCATAATTTTGATATTTTTTTTAAATATTGGGCAGCTGGAATTTAGGGATTATAAGCATGGACCAAGTGATGGGAGGTAATGGTTGAAGTTCTCTCCCAGCAAGAATTATAATCTGCACTTGCTGGGGTGACATTGACATATTTCAAACGACTAATGATATGATGACTGTACAAAATGCATGTTCAGTTCACATGACATGAAAATCTCCATACTGTACTTGAGCCCAAGTTAAAATTGAAAAATTATTTTTCCATTGACATAAATTTTTAACTTCCTTTCGCTTATTTGATCAATCGTGCTTTTAACAACTATCTCACTCTACTTTAATCCAGATACTACTGCCTGACTGGCGAGGACAACCCAATTCCCAACCCTTGCCCTGAGGGCAACTACTGTCCGACCGGTAGCTACAAGCCGACCCCTTGCCCTGCTGGTACAATATCCAGTGGAACGGAGAACCAGGTCGTGGAAGACTGTGCTGCATGCGATGCCGGAAGATATTGCACTGCCAACAGCTCTAGTAATGGTATGTAAAATATTATGAAAATATTACGTTATTTATGCATAAATGGCTTATTGTGCAATTATAGATGTATGAAGATACTGTGTACTGCAGGTCCAGTAATGGTATGCAAATGTTATGCAAATGTGCAAATGTTTTGCAAATAGCATGGATGTCTTATTGTAGATTTAATAGCTATTATGCAAACGTTTCACTCATTTTATCTGATAAACTGTACTGGGTGCTCTGCTACAAGAGCTCCAGTAATTGCATGCAGATATTATGCAAAGTTTTATGAAAATGTAAGGCAAATATCACTCATTTTATTTTACTTGAGAAATCAAATGAGATGCAAATGCTGTGAATGTATTTCTCAATGTATCCAAAGATTGGGGAAATTTATGTAAATTATTATTATTATTATTATATTATTATTTATATTGCGCTTTTCCCGTTAGGCCCAAAGCGCTACACTTTAGGCTTTCCTTCTTTACGAGGCAGCATCTATACAACGCGCCATAGAAGGAGCCCATCACCATGATGTTTGTCCAAAATGTAGAAGTTACTTTCCCTCCCCCTTCCCATCTTCAGAACAAAAATACCCACACATACACACAAACAAGAATCACTCATGAAATTTAACAAGTACATTTATCCATTTGTTTTTCTTAAACCGTATTGAATTAGTGAATAGTCAGTATATAATGTGTATGCTTAGATGTTACACAATTTCCCAATCATCATCACCAGAAATGAACTGAAATCTTATAATTTTACTTATGGGAACTTTTCTGTATTTTCAGGTATCACCCTACCGTGTGATGAGGGTTTCATCTGTACCGGTGGTTCTGATACGCCCCAGCCAGGAGACATCAGCATCGGCTACATCTGCCCCCGGGGCCACTATTGCGAGTCTGGGGCGACCGCCGAGAAGCCCTGTGACCAGGGTACCTACGGACCCACCCCTGGGCTAGGGGAGTGCCTCACCTGCCCAGAAGGTATGTGCGGGGGGATGGTGCTGGTAACCATGGGTGATGGGAGGAGGTGGTTGCCATGGCAACAAAGGATGTTGTTGGTTGGGCTGATATATATTGATGGTGGTACACCTTGTAGAGCTTTAGATATTGCTGACAATTGGTGGTGTAAAGGGAGAAGCTTTATGTGTACATTCATATTACTGATGATTGTTACGAGAAGATATGTGAAAAAACAGTGACGGGCATGAAGAAAGAAAGCAAACAATGGAATGGGTTATGATACATGATGATTAACATGATGGGAAAATATACTTATCTTGGTGATTTTGATAATGATACTGATAACAGGGTTTGTGGTTGCAATAGTGAAGGCAATATTGATTGTGGTGGTGGTGATGCTTATGATGTTCATGCTCATGGTGATGAGATGATATAATGGCAATGGTAATGATGATGATGGGATGATGATGATGATGGCTATGATAATCATGATAATGATCATAATGATGATGAGATTGTGGTGATGATGATGATGAGGAGGAGGAGGATTATTGTGATGATGGAGAGGATGATAATGGCGATGATGATGAGATGATGTGATGATGGTAATGATAATGATGATGATGGGATGATAATGGTGATATGATGACAACATGGCGATGGTTATGATCATGATGATAAGATTATGATGATGGTGATGATAATCATGATGGTGGTGATAGTGATGATGGATGGTGATGATGATGATGATGATGATGATAACAAAAGCATGATATGGATGATGATCAAGCACACCTTTCAGTTCATTTTCAAATTCTAACTTTTCA
>JZLH01S0029008.1:0-10102 GCA_001188425.1 Eucidaris tribuloides | reverse complement strand
AAGGTTAAATATTTATATCAAAAAATAATCTCTAGATCATGAAATATTTGTGTAGTAAATTTTTTTCTGAGTGTCTACTTTTTTTTATACATGCTGTATAGTGTCTTTAATGATTCCATGTACATGTAAGTAGAGTGTACACACAGGACACATTTAAGTCTGAGGCCTTCAACAATCCCCCCACACCACCCCAACTCTTGAAGGGAGGGGGGTGGAGGGGGCCACCTAGCACTGAAGAGCCAATAATACCCTTGGCAGCTCCAACAACGATGGAGGTACTGTAACCACAATCATCCAATTCCATCACCGTACGGTAATTTCACCAGCAAAGTCATCTGAGAAGTCGTAATGACATTGCCACGTGTGGGATGACTGCAACAAAACATGTGTTTCTCAAGGCGTACAGCACAATCTGTGTACCCGTCATGTTCAGAGATGTCACATGTGATTGTACGATCTAATAATAAGAACTGATATCCTCAAACGAGAAATCATGATGTTATTTGTGTTCGCTCTTTTGTACGAGTCTTTCTCGTTAAATGGTGATAAGCCTGCGACCTATACTGCACAGGTTTAGAACATACATGCACTGTCACGTTTAATTACGAGGTACATATGTTTAATAAAATGTCAACATGATTATATTGGATGATATTGGATGTTATTCATGTCTGTGCCTGTTTTAAACAGGCCTAAACTACCTTGCGGACAGATGCGAATTGAATGATAAATTCTTCACTGATGAGTCTAGAAACCTTAATTAGAAAATAAATGCAAGTATTACTTTAGATAATGAAAGTATCAGACCAATCATGCAATTCAGAATGATAACTCATGTCTGTCTGATATCTACTCAATTAAAACTGTGAATTCCATGGCAAAGACTTTACTCCAGTCTCAAAACACATACTTGGTGAATATGTGACCTACACACAAACACAAATGCTAACACACACACACAAACAAACATGCAAACATACACAAACATACACATGCACACACCAACTGTTACAGTCTCATAAACATGTAAGATTCATGTGTGTTCATATACAGACACACATACCCACATGGTCTTACACACAAACAAACACACACACACACATTATGTACAAACACAACTTCACATACAAACACATACAACTACATGTACATGTACACACACATAATCACAGTTTCACACACACTGTACATGTATGTTTACAGGTACATTGTAAAAACACACATCACACAATTTACATGTACTTGTGTACAAATTTATACACAGAGCACACACACACACAGGCATACATGTCTACACACATATATATACCACACATACATGTACATACATGTACACATACACACACAGTATACACACACACACAATGAACAAATACTACACACACACGCAGGCACACACACACACACACACAAAGCCACAGTTTCACAAATTTATGTAAAAACATACCCAATAAAGTTTACTTAAAAGTGCAAATACACAGTACAGGGCTGCCAACTCTCATGCAATGAGCGTGAGACTCACGCATTTTGGCCCTTTCTCACGCCAATATTGTGTTTGATTTTTCATGCATTTCTATGGGATCTCACACCTTTGGACACTTCCATTATATCATTGGCCTATGGAAGTCTCAAGCATTTTCATTCACTGAGATTGGCAACTCTGACAGTTCACACACACACACACACACACACACACACACACACACACACACACACACACACACACACACACACACACACACACTACACACTACTACTACTACACACACACACACACACACACACACACACACACACACACACACACACGAATGTCATTCTCACACACAAATGATATGCTAACACACACAGTACACCCCATCAAAACATTTTCCGACGTGATCCCCCTGGTGGCAAATGACACCGGCTCGGGGGCCCGCACCCCGATGACAGACACGGCCTGCGCAACGGTGCGACTGCTGTTAACACCCCCGTTAACACTCCAACGTCGGGCCGCACACAGCCGCGAGGTGAAAAAGGCATGGCTGATGGGAGGAAGAAGAGAAACGATGTCACGTAGACGAGCGATTGGCGCGACAGCCTGGCCCAACTGCGAGACAATCTTGCGCATTCATCTCAATAATGAATGCGTTAATTTCATGTCCTGGGGGGAGCTGGCTGTGCATGATCACAAATTCCATACAATGTTCATATCAGGTGTAGATTTCAATGTGAATTTCATGTGCATGTTATACAATGTACATGTACATAGACTTGCATACTTTTTAAGTGGTGTCATACACATTTTGATTACTAGTATACCGTACATAGGTTGTCCAGAAGAAGGGCTCTGGCATATGTTCCCGGCAGAAGGGCCCTAACAGTAAACTTTCTCTAATTTGATAAATATTGCCTTATTTGATATTTGAACTTATAGCAGACTGACAGAAGAATCTAAAAATATCACACTCTTGATTTCATGTGAAAAGAGCCAATAGTTTTCAAGTGAGAGGCAATTAAAGATTCTGCCGAGAACATTTGCTAGGGCCCTTCTGCCGGACAATTGACGATATATCCAGAATGATTTACCAACTGTACTGTACATGTACATGTACCTCAAGAAAATCAACTGAGTTATCGATTAACCATCATCTCATCTTCCAACATTATTTTCTCATGAACACATATCATTATAAAACTAGAGAAGTTCGACTGCGCGCAGTCGATGGGTATGCCTCCGCCCAGTGCACCCACCATGTACGAGCTAACTACCTAATTATATAACGAGTTAGAATACCTAACTGAAGTTATAGGTTTGGCACAAAGTTCATTGACCTTTGACCCTTGACCCTGACCATTGACTACTGTGACTCTACCAAAATATTTTTCTTTTGGTTTTGAACCTAACCACCAAATTACATAACCATTGAGCACTCTAATGAGTTACAAGCCGAAATGAGATTTTTGGGAGCAAGCGTCATTGACCTTTGACCCTTGACCCTGACCATTGACTACTGTGACTCTACCAAATATTTTCTTTGGTTTTGAACCTAACCACCAAATTACATCAACATTGAGCACTCCTAACTGAAGTTACAAGCCGAAAATGAGATTTTGGGACAAAGGTCATTGACCTTTGACCCTTGACCTTGACCTTTGACCCCTGTGACTACCAAAATATTTGTCTTTTGGTTTTGAACCCAACCACCAAATTACATCAACATTGAGCACTCCTAACTGAAGTTACAAGCCGAAAATGAGATTTTGGGAAAAAGGTCATTGACCTTTGATCCTTGACCTTGACCTTTGACCCCTGTGACTCTACCAAAATATTTGTCTTTGTTTTTTAACCTAACCACCCAATAATATCAACAGTAAGCACTCCTAACTGGAGTTATAGGCAAAAAATGGCATTTTAGGACAAAGTTCATTGACCTTTGACCTTTGACCCTTGACGGATTTGTCCCAAAATCTAATCAATTCATCCTTGCCTTGTGGTCTACCCTTGGTCCAAGTATCATTAAAATCCCTCCAGCGGTACTTCAGTAATCTTGTTCACAAGAAAGTGTGGACGTACGGACCCACGGACCCACGGACCCAAGGACGTACGGACGTACGGACGGACAACCCGAAAACATAATGCCTCCGGCTCCCTTACGGGGCGGAGGGCGGAGGCATAAAAAAAAATAACGATCTTGTGTAATGGTTAAACTTTAACCCATATTCAGAAAGCTCTTTCTCGTGAGCACATGTCATTTGTTATTCAAGCAAGCATTAAAATCATTGTGGAAGCCAGTGAGCCCATATGCCAAACAATGTAATTCCACAGAGCTGTGTTAGTTTTTCAGGAATGTTACATGTACATGGCTGGGTCACTATGAAATTCAAGATCTAGTCTCACATACCAGGAAAAATATGACTGTCTTCTTCCAAGTGATGAATATTTTGTTCATGGTTCATAAAATAAAAGTAAATTATTTGAGAGCTACATGCACATGCAAATCTATGGTCTGTATTGTCCTTTTAGTTTTATACACATAGTTTTTATTTTAAATATCTCTAAAGACAATGCAAGCAGGTATAACTAGAAGTAGCAGTGCATTTTTTGTTCAATTCATTACTTCTATTGACCCGAAACTTTGTAAAACAATGGTGAACCCAAAGAAGTTGACATTTATGTGTACAATGTAAACGTGTGATCAAAAATGATTTAAAATGGCAGGAAACACCTTCATGTAAATTGTGTTCAGTGTTTTGATGTAATTCATCTGAGATCTTTAGTTGCTGTATGGTTTGACTAATTGTATACATGTTTAAGATCTGTGTTACAACTGGCCGAGGACGAGCAATGACATAACTAAATTATATGATTGCTACTGCATATTTCATGTACCAGCATGTTGAATTTGATTCCAAAATTAAGTAGCTAGAATCCACTTTACATGTACTGAGCCATGATTAGCATGTAATGTTAAGAATATTCTTCACTATTCAGATATTGAAGGACATTGACATGTTTGGGAGAAGGAAAAAAACTGCCTCAAGAATCAAATGAGTTGAAAAATATCACATACATGTACAGGCTAGAGTACTGTACATGTATGTATCAAGGCAGGGGATTTGTTATGAATTTGTGTACTTGAGTGGGGGGACAAGGGAACATCAATTTACCTGAACTAAAGCGCAAGTTTAGTTTTGGCGATTTTTGAAAGGTTTATGCCCAAAGGTCATATCACACCAATAACAGATTCTGAATGTCTTTCGGTTTTATTTTATTAATGAAAAATCTTGGGGGAACCCCCGAGATTTTCGACTATATTTTACAGTATAGCATCCAAAGCATTAATAAGGTGTTAAGGTTATCTGAATTATACCTCAGCAGAACATAAACCTCTGATCAACAGTGGTATCATATGTGTATGTTCAGCTGTAAGAGCATACTATGCAATGACATTTCTATTCGCAGGTTTGTTTCCTTACTTTCTGCCCGTACATGTACTTTGATTGTTCTGCTTTATCTCTCGCAAAGCGCTACAGTTCTAATCTTATGAGTCTATTCTTTGGTAATATGATCTGAATGAGCGGCAATATCCAGTCATATACTGTACAGTACATACATGTACACTGTACATGTTCAGGTGTAAAAACGTACATACAATGGCATTCACAGGTTTGTTTCCTTACTTTCTGCCTGTGTATGTAATATGAGATTTGTAGGTTGTGTTTGTACATTAAAGCCACAGGCTAACATTGACCACAGTTAAAAAAAATCTGAGCTACATGATTCCCCATGCTACCATTGTCTTTGATAAGGTCTAAAAATGACGCCCTGAAAAAATTGTATTTCAAAATGATTATTTAGCGCTTTAAAAAAGTGAAAATCGTAAGTTGATCGGATTCACCTGCCCATTTTCTCCCATAGACTTACTGTGTGTACACCTAGGCTATTTTATCCTCCACCCGAGTGCAAATTGTTTATTCATGCATATCTTACCAGTGGCAGCATAACTTTTCAAAAGTTTGTATTCTATTTGTCCATTTGAACCCTACTATGTAGCTCACACAGTTTGACAATTTTTTGAATTAAAGCTCCACAATGTTAACCCGTTGGCTACGAGAACCGGATGTGCCCCGTTTCAACTCTATGGGATTTTCAGAATCTCGGAGGCAACGGGTTAATAGCTTGTGGCTTTAACTTTGACTGTTCTACTCAGTCTTAAGCACAGAGCTCATTGATAATCAACCTTTGTAGTATATCATAGCCTAGTTTTATCTCTCTTTTCACCCAAAATAGAACACGACATTGAAGTTCAGCATCCTTACAGGAAACATGCCAACAGGCATTGTAACCACATTCAATGGTAAGAACAGGATATCCTCCAAAACAGATAACAATACACACTGATACAATACTGCCCCCCATGTCAAAAGGGCATAACTGACATTTTTTTTTAAATTGAGTTATATACTGTAGGGGACTCAGTACATCATGTTAAACATGCAGAACAAAAAATATTAATTAAAAGTGTCCCTTTGATTCATAATCCGCTTGTTAAAAGGACACTGAATAGGGCTTTACGTGTTGAACAAAATACATTTTGCTCAATATCTCCAAAACACCAAACTGTCAGTTATGCCCTTTTGTCATGGGGGGGGGGGTAGAATACACACTGATACAATAGTGTATAATATTTATTTTTTTAGCAGGTATCTTTTCTGGGGGGGGGGTAGTGAACAAGATTGTGTTCATTGTGAATGGCTTGCAGTGAGCCTGGCTATATACATGTACATGCTATTATTGCATTTTTGTGAATAAATGCTAATACAACTTTTTAATTTTGTTTATTTTTTTTACAAATGTTTTGGACATTTTGAATCCTCAAGAACAGAATGGAATACAAAATGATACTACATGTATAGTGACAGCATAATGTTTATTATTATTTTTTTATCCTCAAAAACAGAATGGAATATATATTAAAATGGTAATATTCCTGGTATTGTAAAATGTATATAAATATTCTTTTTGAACAAGTATCTTTTCTTGGTTGGGGGGGGGTTGAACAAGATTAGTGTCATTGTGAATGACTTACAGTACTTGAGCCTGGTTACTCCATGTACTAACTGTACATGTATATGCTGAATATTTTGTGGTGGTTTTATTTTCTTGAATTTCGTGACTTACTGAACACAAAAATTTTCACTTTGTGTATTTCTGTAAAATCATGAAAATATACTCTCGCGAATTCCCATCGCGAAAATATATGGCGTATCAGTATTCTTGCATTTTTGTGAATGAATGCTAGAATTCATTTGACTGTTCTGACAAGTTCAATTTTATGAATGTTGTGAACCATATTTTTACTCCTCAAAAACAGAATGAAATATACATTATGTTACTATATTTATGTGTGTGTATGGGTGGGGGGAGTGGGGGGGGTGGAACAAGATTGTGTTTTATTATGAATGGCTTACTGAGCCTGGCTTCTGTATATACATGTCCCAAGGGTGTGGGGGGCGGGAGGATATACGTACTCGGCCTTCTAAAGGTAAAACGAGAATATGAATCCGAATCTAATAGGTGACATTTTTCGCCCAAATTCCAAATTAAACATCGGGGATTCCGTTTTTGGAAAAAAATCCTTAAACATGGGTCAATGTATTTTGAAATTTTACACAGTCTTACACACTAGATATATTCGCCTATATTCATCGCCCAAATATGCTAAAAATGACTATTTTCTATAATAAAAACCCTTAATAATAGGTACCATTTTCCGCCAAAATGACCCTTAAAAAAGGGTCAGGTTTTTCGACTATAGCGGCACACCCCCGTCGGAGCCAAATCTGAGTACCCCCCCCCCCCGGCCGGGATACATGTACATGTATGTACATGTACATACACTGTACTGTATGCTTTTATTGCATTTTTGAGAATGTATACATTAGAATTCATTTGACTGTTTTAAACGAGTTCAATTTTAGGAATGTTTCAGACCACATTGTGAATATTGACTCGATCTGGACTTCGTAAGGTACACAAATGTGTTTGGAAAAATCAGCCGGAATAAAAGTTGACATAATGAAAGCTACATGTAGTATGTTGTGTAGTACATGAGTAGCTACTCTAGTGAAGTGAAGTATATGTCACATAACAAGCAACATGGCAATGAACCTTTTCACCGGATTAAGTGACATATCTGAAGCACTCCTACCTACGGTATCAATGTCATTGCCTCTATACTAACTTGGCCCCATTTATAAATTACGGTGCCCGCAGCGTGCACGGCATGCGACACATTAAATGCAAGCTTCACATAATTGGACGCTGAGCAACTTCGGGCCGCTAATGCACTTGTAAGTACCCTAAGTATATAGTTTGTGTACACACACACAAGCTCCCAAGCTTCCTTGATTAACCCTTTTCATGTTGGAGGCATTTTTTCCAACAACAGTATGAATGCTCAGCCCCCATGGATAAGCTTGCTTCTACTCTAAATATTAGTTTGTTGGCCATCATCTACTTAGCAGATTTGCTCACTTTGGTCTATCAATAATTTATGTTGCACTTTCACACCTTTTTCTACGTGTAGGTACACTACAGCGTACATGTAAGAAGGCATACAGTAGCCATGGTGCTTATACACTATGCTGGCACTGATGTTGCCAAACCCTTGAATACTGTAAGTATCAAGTGACTATTTTTCAGTGATCAAACTATTCAAATACATTCATTGTTATTTAAATAAAATTTATTTATTTCTTTTTAGATTATCTTCCTTTTTTCATAAATAGCCAGTATGCATTTGACTTCATTTGTTATTCATTTCATTTGTTTTTCTTTCTTTAGGTAGCTAGTAAGTGTGCAGGCTTGATATGGGTCCATTGATCAGGGGGTAATGTGTGACGTCGTGTGAGCACGGTTACAGTGATACAAGACGATAAACCCTCACCTTTACCTTTAGTAAGTTACACGAAGTACAGTAGGCCTAATGTTTTTATTTTGCTGTAACAGTGTAAGGCGAGCAGGTGTATTCATTCATTTTGTAAATTTAGTTTATTATCTACATTATCTTTTAATCACCGATAAAATTTAAAGCAATGAATTAGTTACAGAAGTGCAGTACTGCATTAAAAATGTACATAAGATCCACAAGGAAAAACTATCGGCTATACATGCAGTACAAGTAACATGGGTACTATTTGTGAAATAATACTTGTTACCATTTCTACTGGAATGAGAACAGTTTTTCAATAGTTGAGAAACACGCTAGACTTTGTTCTTCCATACTTGTGCAATATTGTATGTAAGCAGATTTATGACAGTTATAAAACCTGACCATAAATACAGTAGAAAAGACAAGTCTTAAGCTAGAGCTCCAGGCATTAGAACTCAACAGGGTGATAGTATGACATGTTTACGATGTCATTATAACAATCAAGCTCCACTTAACACCATCTTAGACCTAGCCTTTGCACACTTCTTATCTCCAGATAATTGCCAATTAAGTTAGACAAAACACACTTAGTGAAGCAATATAAAATGGAGGAACAGTCAGGCACAGTTCAAGCTCTATTGTGTATTTCTCATACTGAAAAGTAACAGCAAACTAGTATTTTTTTAATATTTCTTGAACATGACCGTTGTTATTTGAATTTTTCTTGGTTCATTTATTGTATATTTAACACTGTTGTTGTTGTTGTTTTTGTTGTTGTTGTTGTTGTTGTTGTTGTTGTTGTTGTTGTATTACTATTATTATTATTATTATCATCAGCATACAACCCACCATAGGGCAAATCCAAACATTAGGGTTTATTTTGTCACAATAGGGAAGAAGAATGTAAAAAGGAATAAAGTGCACGTTAAAGGGGAATAGAAACAATAGGCCAAGAACAAAAGAATTTGCCCTATATTATTAAATGTATCATTATCATTACTAATAATAGTAATATTATTATTATTATTATTATTATTATTATTATTATTATTATTATTATTATTATTATTATTATTATTATTATATTACTATTATTAATATTATATTATTATTACCTCATCATTATATGCCTATCTCCTGCGTTAAGGCAAACCCCAACATTGAGCTTTATTTCATCACAATACGAAATTTGAGAGTTAAGGCAAACAAATCTATGTGAGCGAAAATACTTAACAATGGGAGTAGACAAAAGATTTCCTTAACATCGTAAATAAAGTTAGTATAGTAGTTAGTAGTAGTAGTTACATGTAGTAAGTCAGTAGTCGAGTAGATAAGATAATAGAACGTATTGTAAGATATTGTTTGTGAGGTGAGCGACAATGCAGCATAATGTGCAAGAGAGAGCTACATGTACTGCGTATATAGACGGGGCTTGACACTAGCACTGCCTGCTTAACCGGTGACAACCGTGCAAAGGTGAAATTTACATAAGAGAGCAGCAAGTATCAGAGCTCAAAATGCCGTCATTATTACTGTGCATGGTTCAGGTGAGTAAAATTTCGATCAGTGATATGAAAAAGAAAAGATAAAAAACATGTCCAAAAAGTTTCCAATTTAAGCAAACAATTATGTGTGATAATTTATGTTCGTGTCCATGTAGCTTGTATCTGCGAAGAGGAGTAAAG